>JACEEZ010009020.1:150000-200000 GCA_016584305.1 Chionoecetes opilio
TTTTTATGTCTCTTTTTCTCCTTCATTTTGCAGCTCGCTCCTTTTCTCTCTTTCTCTCTCTCTCTCTCTCTCTCTCTCTCTCTCTCTCTCTCTCTCTCTCTCTCTCTTATCCTCGCATTCTCCAGCCCATCCTTAACCCCTTCACACCCAGTTCTTGCCTTTGCTATAATTTTGTTGTTGTTGTTAGCCATAAAATTACGAAAAGTAACTTAAAATACCAAATTAGTTAGTCGACAAGGATACTAAACAGGTCAAATCTATAAAATATTACTTATATTCACTATAAATTATCTAATGGTTGCCAAATAACGATGGAAATTATGTTCTGGGTCTCAAGGGGCTATGAATCTTTTAATAATCCTTGTATTTCTTCTTATCTAGTTTTTTTCCCCTATAACTTCTCCATCAACTCATCCACCTTCCTTCTCCCCCCTCCTCCCCCCTCCTTTCCCTTGCTCCTCACTCATCTCCCCTCTTTCCTTCACCTTCAAGTTTTGCGTCAAGGGCACAACCACCACCACCACCATTGCCTCACTCCAAGATTACAGAACACACAAGTTTGGGTAATTTTGGGTCGTATTGTTGCTAGTATTTGTGTATTTTAGTATTATCCTGGTTGGGAGACAAGGATAATATACTCTTGTGTTTTCCTTGTTGGAGGACCACTTGTGCAGTCATAACAACTTGTCCTTCATCCTCCACGGAGCACCAAGTGTTAGGCATGCGCAGATAGGCTAGGTTATGTAGTATTCAAGTATGTGGTTATTATTCCGCAAGAGGTGGCGGGCTCCACAGGTCTGACAACTTACATTTTCTCTATTATTTTCGGCTCAGTATAATATGCGGTAGTTCACATGCGGAATCCAAAAATACAGCATTTATTTTCATATAATAATAGCTAGGTTAGGTTTAGGTTTGGTTAGGTTGGATTTAGGTTTGGTTTAGGTTAGGTTATGGTTTAGGATAGATTAGGGTTAGGTTTAGAATCACACACACACACACACACATACACACACACACGCACACACACACACACACACACACACACACACACACACACACACACACACACACACACACACACACACACACACACACACACATACACACACACACTAGTTGAGTTTAGTGTCTGTTACGTCATATGCATCTCGATCCTTTCTTTACTAATATGAAGTCTGTTATTCTTTCATTATTTCTTGTCTGTATCTTTAAGTGTTGTGTCTTCATCTCGTTTTCTAGTTATCTATGTTAAATAAGCGAATCTGATGGTGCGCGATTGCTCGGCTGCCGCGGCTGGTTAAATTTTTATTGTCGGTCTCGCAACTCCTAAACTGCAGAATATTTACCCACAAAGCAACCGTGACATTCATGGTTCATGGTTCGCTGATACCTCCACCACTTTTATCGTTCAGAAAATATAATGCAGTAGCTAATCAAGTTTCTGAACACGTGAGGTCCCCAGGAACCCCGCTCTTGCATCAAGTTAGGTATATGAATACATGTATAGAGGATTTATGAGCAATGTTCAGTGTTGTTATTCAGTATGGATTTCCAGTGGGTGACGTGCTTGGGATACTTAACCATGTCATGTCTAGTAATGGTCGTTTTCGGGTGTTCCGTGTACAGTTATTGCCATGCGCCTATGATTTTATGCTAGTGTTCTTTCCAAGTGCGACCTATGAATAGAACGGGATAGGACAAGAGTATTTCAATCAAACCGACCCCGTGAATTTTGTTCACATACCCTTATTCGTCTCCTATCGATTCGATGGTGGGGATATACAGTTGGGAGGAAAGAAGAGCTAGGAAGAATTGAAAGGAAAGGAAGAAATGAAAGTTCGTCTCCTGACCACCCCTTTTGTGACTTCCCCAGCCACGCTACCATTTTTTTAATAACACCTTGTAGGAAGTCAGTGAACCCTGACAGCAGCCCCTCTAACAGATAAAGAGGCGTGGGCATGACACTACTACTACTACTACTACTACTATTACTCAGGGCCGGATTTAGGAGTGGGCATAGTGGGCAGCTGCCCAGGGGCCCCCACAATCAGGGGGCCCCCACAAAATGGGGCAATCTGCCAAGCTGGGGCTTGGGGTCTCCACATATTATATTTTTTTTTCTTATTTATTTATTTACTTAATACTTCCTTGTATATTTATATAATAAATATTTTTTAATCAAGAGGCCTTAATTTATAATCAAATTAATAATTTATCTTATATCCAACTGCCTATAGCGGTAGTGTTGCTTGATTGCCCATGGCCATATTTCTAGGTTTAGAATGGTCTCCCTCTAACAGATATTAGGGAAAACGGGCACACGCAGCTGATTAAGGGGTTTAAGGAGCGACCCGTGGCTGATTTTGAGGTGAGTTTTTTAGTATTTTTTTCATTTTCCATGTAATATTTCGCTACCAATTAATGATTTCTGGTGTCCATGAATACACAAAGAGTGTGCTAGTAAGGCACAGAATACTGAGATATGTCTATATGTGATGAAATGAAGTAATGAAAGTGAACTCATGTCACAGAATGACGTAAGTGTTTGTTTACATAAAAGTGGCGTTGTATCATCGTATGGATGATCACTACAGTGGGATTTTAACACATTAACTGCCTATTGGGCCACCGGTGTACCGAGCAGATCTTTCCTTCTTTGCGAATTGGTACATCCGTGGCCCGAATAACCCTTTCTAAAAACTTTTGCAAACATGAGTACATAGCCAATTTTTATGTACATTTGTATTTATTATGGCTATAAATGTCTTGCAACGATATCAGGTAATAAAAAATACTCATAATTGTGTAAATTAGTTAATTATGATTAGCCCAAAAATCCTTTTTCCTTGTTCATCAATTTAATTTTTTAAATTATGTTTTCATATGATAATGTGATCCTATAAGCATTATAATCAATATGAAAATAAAGCAGTTATCAAATAAAACATGCGAATACATTCTTTGCATATAAAGCAAAAATTAAACATTGAAATTAGATGCATTGATAAGATAATATTATGTATAACAATACATGCTTCCAAAATGCATATAAAACTTTGTAACACAAAGCTTGTAAGGTGTATTCATCTTACAAGCAAATTACAATCAGTCATAATGCAGCAGTAATTAACTGTAGAAGAAAATACCATAAAACTCACGAAATTAGTTCCGTAAACAAAAATTTAAAAAAAGCTAAATTGAATTATCCGAATGTGTAATCGTTTCCCAATTTCCCATGCATGTTCCTTAGTATGAGGCATATTTTTCATTGAAACATGAAAGGCAGAGATGTGGCTGACCATCACATGCACTGCAGAAGAACTCTTCTAGCCTTGTTTGAGGCCACCATGTATCCTTCTCCTAGTGATATCTTTTCGTAACATCCTCTGCATCTTTTCCTTGTGCTTCCTTGTGTA
Source organism: Chionoecetes opilio (assembly GCA_016584305.1). NCBI lineage: Eukaryota > Metazoa > Arthropoda > Malacostraca > Decapoda > Majidae > Chionoecetes > Chionoecetes opilio. Next base: position 153,420 of record JACEEZ010009020.1, read on the forward strand.
GCCACAGGTGTGGATGATCCATACATACATAGATAAATCAAAAAGTAAAAGAAAAACAGAAGAAAAAGAGAAAGGTGCTGAGCGTCTCCACCACAGTGATGCAACATTTTTGGAAGCTAATTCAGCAATCCAAAAAGACGCAAAAAATGTCAGTCGCAAATGCACACCAGGTATGTTTGAGCGAAGGAATCGAAATGGGGAAGTTACAAAGCGTTCTTGACTATGTCTATCTCCAGAAAATGGGCGGGTCTACTGCTTCTATTGCAAGCTAATGGGTGCTTCGAGATCTCAGTTCAGATCTGATGGGTTCTGTGACTGGAAACACGCCAATAGGGTTGCTGGCCATGAACAATCAAAGGATCACATTCAAGCAGTTTTGTCAGCAACAAGTCGTGCAATGAGAGTTGGAGGTGTAGACTCAAAGCTAACAACACAAGTGGATCAAGTTGAGCAGTATTGGTGTAGTCTTTTGAAACGACTGATTAGTTTGTTGAAATTTTTATGTGAAAGAGGCCTAGCTCTTCGAGGAGATGATGAAATAATTGGATCTCCTCATAATGGAAATTATTTAGGATTGTTAGAGCTTTTGGCCGTGCATGATGATTTCTTCAGGCAACACATACATAATCATGCCAGTCGGGGCAGTGGCCATACAAACTATTTATCTTCAACCATCTGTGAAGAAATCATCAGACTAATAGGCAATGAAGTACTCAAGGAAATAATTGCACGTAAAAGCTGTCAAAATATTACTCAATTTCCTCTCGATTCAAACCTGATGAAGGTCATTGATCAACTAACATGATTCAGATACATGGAGCATGATACCCTGTAGAGAGATTGTAAAATGTTTACCAAATCAAGGACACAAGGCTCAAGAAATGTTTGAAGGTTTGATGAAATTTCAACAGACTATGATATTGACATTCAAAATTGTCGTGGGCAATATATGATAAGCAACATCTATGATGGGAGATACAATGGCTGCAGCAAAGTTGCAGCTAAAAATCATCATGCAGTTTGGATACCTTGTGCAGTCACTCATTAAACCGGTTGGAAAAGCTGCAGCTGAATGTTGTCAAGCAGACTATTATTTTGGTATTTATGGTTCTTCGAGGTCATTTATCGTTCTTCATCAATTCTTAACGTCGTTTAGCAAAATGTAACGTACTGAAACTGTAAAATCTGGTCAGTGTCTGTACCAAAGAGGAGTTCTTCAACAAGTGTTGCGTCGAAGCGTTGCAGTAAAATGCTCCAAGGATATTGCCAATCTCGTGAAGACTTGCTAAAATAATAGAACGATAGAAGCAGCGCAAAAATCCTTAAATGCAAGCTTTAGACACAATTATGGTCCTGTCGGCTGTTCTTGGTAAGCAATGTCCAAGGCATCCCAATCCGTGAAGACACTTGCTAACACAAAGCATCGCAAGTGAGAAATTTCAATGGAAATACCGTTATGAAGCTGGTCTCCTTGAAAAGATGGCAAGCTTCAGTTTAGACAGCATTATGCTGAGTTATTGTTGGCAGACAATTTTAGAGCGAATGCCAACAATCGATTGCGATACAAAACTTGAGTTGAACGACGCAGTCGCAAGAAGCATCATTCCAATGTAGAAATTTATACAGTCCTTGCGAATGTTTTGTATCAAAACGAGTAATACGCTTACCATGTTTATGAGGAGAAGGAAAATTTTGGTCATGGAACAGGAATATTTAAGAACGTTAAGCGCAAGTAATGTCCAACAATTTGGGATTAAGAACGATCTGAAGAACATTGCACATCTCACAGTCAGCAGCCTTCGATTACAGAATTTCCTTCACAATCGAAAGTTCGGAGACTGGAATTACGTTGAAGGCCGTATATAAAAATGTTGTTAACTTTTTGATTCCAGTTGAAATAATTTGGATTAATTGTGATAAGGTACAATTGCTGCGGAGAAGTTGCTTAGTAAAATGAATTGATCAAAACAAGATTATACACAATTGTTGCAGCTTGCACCTTTACTCAATTTCTCAAATGAAGATCGAGAAAGGGAGGGCACTTCTTTTCAAGTGTTGATATACAAGAATTTGTAGAACAGTTCCAATGTTGAAATTAATGTTCTGTAATTAGTGCTACTGGTTACAAATTGTTCTGAAAGTTCTTTGCAGTAAATGAAAATGTAAAAACAGACTTCATACTACAATGTGTCATAACAGGTTAGCCACTAGCTTTATGAGCATTGAAATATGAACATCCAGAACTGACTTCCATGATTTGATCAAAAAACTTTTGCAAGGGCTAGATCTGTTAAGTTCACTGCCCAAAGTCTAAATAAAAATAGCATACTGGTATTGTCAAATTCTTTTTCGATTATGAAATTGTAAAATTTTAATATAAGGGGCCCAACAGGGTGCTACACAGGAGCTCATTGCTTAATTGCCTTATAATAACTGATAATAACCTCTACTATTGATACATTGCTAAAGTTAATATACTTTCAACTATAGCCTATCTATTTTCAAAATCTCCAAAAAGGCTTCTATAATAAAAAAAATAAATCACCGGACCCCCAGTGTTCGGGCATTCTGATTTGTAAAGTTTTTAATGAAAGGGGGCCCCCACACGTAAGTGTCAGGCTCCACAGAAAATCGGCCCTAAAACTCTATACTACTAAAACTATCTGTATACTATGCTGTACTACACTATACTACTACTACTTAACTACTGAATTGTCATTTCCAATTTACTACTACTTGAATGTATAAGAAACTGGGATGATTCACATTGTATGTTCCGCGGATTCGCGGATTTAGAGTATTTATTGCCAGTGGTCATACTAAATGTTAGATAAAAAATTCTCAATTATAAATCTAATCGTGTAGTAAGAAAATCTTGTATGGTTTTAAAAATTAAGTGGATCGGTCAATTGGCTGTTTGATAGGTTTGCTCTAGTCCAAATGTTAACATTTGTGGAATTGTCATGTTTGCCAATGTAACATATTTTATGTTATGTAAAATGCCTGAATCTGATCATTACAATTTGTAGTTGTGAGATATATATTATATTGTATTATTTTGCAATATCAATACAAATTACTATTCATTGTGTGTGCATGTTGTTATATGATTATAGTTATAGTGAAACTTATTTGATATTGGATTATTCAATAATTCGAAGTTGGTCATCAAAATCATATTTGAGCTGTATTTGATGAGTTCTTCTGTTACAAAACATGTTAACATTTTGTTGTGATTACTTTTCCAACGGAAACAGTGTTAATATTTTATTTATCATGTCAAAATGGTTAATAATTCATATACATTTCACAATTTTAGTTGCATGATATACCATAAATATATATATATTATTATATATATAATTATATATATAATTATATATATATATATATATATATATATATATATATATATATATATATATATATATATATATATATATATATATATATATATATATATATATATATATACATTTACACAAATTGTGGACACAAAAACAGACAAAAGTGAGACCAGAAATTATTATAGATATAACCAAGGACCTCTCAGAAGCTCTCTCAGAGCATGAAATTTACAAAAAACCTTGGACCCCGAACCCCCAGCTGGGAGGTCAGCCTCGCTGCGCTCGGATGAGTTAGTCGCCCTATTATTTTATTTCAGAGTTTTTTTTCTTTTCTTGTTGACATCCCTGAAGAAAGGAAATAGTGTGTGTGTGTGTGTGTGTACATGTGTGTGTGTGTGTGTGTGTGTGTGTGTGTGTGTGTGTGTGTGTGTGTGTGTGTGTGTGTGTGTGTGTGTGTGTGTGTGTGTGAATGAGTGATGAGGTGAATGGTGATGAGGCCTTAACCAATATTCATAACACGCACACCACACACACACACACACACACACACACACACACACACACACACACACACACACACACACACACACACACACACACACACACACACACACACACACACACACACACACACACACACACACACACACACACACACACACACACACACACACACACGCACACTAGTTTAGTTTAGTGTCTGTTACGTCATATGCATCTCGATCCTTTCTTTACTAATATGAAGTCTGTTATTCTTTCATTATTTCTTGTCTCTATCTTTAAGTGTTGTGTCTTCATCTCGTCGTCAATCATTGGTGCTTAAGTTGCAATGATTTAGTTGTTTTCATTGTCGACTTTAACCCCTTCACGCCCAGGCCTTTCCTTTGCTATATAAAATTGTCTGTTGTCGAGCCATAAAATTACGAAAAGTAACAGAATATACCAAATTAGTTAGTCGACAAGGATACTAAACAGGTCATATTTAAAGAATATTGCTTATAATTCATTAAAATAGTCTAATAGTGGCTAAATCACAATGAAAATTATGTTCTGGGCCTCAAGGGGTTAAAATGAAGTCCATGTTAATCATTACGATCTAGATCAAACTAAACACAGGACTTTTTTTCACCGTAATGCTCTGGGTAAGGATACATTTTTGTCATAAATACTTCATCCCTTTGAATTTATATGTATTTTTTGCTAATGCTATATCAGAGGATTCACTTTATAAATTCAGACAGTTGCGGAGCCTTGATTTATGTCAGTTGATTAGAGTGGAAGGAGTAATTTTAAGCATCCTCGCATAATAAGATACACTGGAATTTATATGTATTTTTAGTTAATGGTATGTCAGAGGGTTCACTTTATATTTCCAGACAGTTGCGTTGCCTTGATTTATGTCAGTTTATTAAATTATTAGTGGCCTTGAAGGGGCAAAGATTAAGCATCCTCTCATGATAAGAAACACTCAACCATATTCTTGTTGGGGGTAATCAGTTATCAGTTACACAATGATATGGGCTAATAAAGTAAAAGATTTGTGATAAGGAAAGGTTTGTGAGAAAACGCTTGATATCTGAAATAGTTTAGTGATTCTATTTGTCAAGTGAGAGTGACCACTGCGCTAAACTGTGTCCTATTGTTATTAGGCAGGTAATATAAACACGACGTGAATTTTGAATGTTGATACAGTAAACCCTCACTTTAACGAACCAATTGGGGGAAGGAGGTGAAGTTATATACGAAACTCCGTTATATACGAGGGATCCGAACTTTTCGCATATATGTATTTGTGTAAAGTTCTAGGTTATGCATCCATCCCTTGTTTTTCTTTATTTTTTTCAATATCTTATATAAATGTTGATGTTACTGAATGTTTATTGTTTTGTGTTTCCAGGGCGGACAGACAGACACGAGACACCACCACCACCACCACTACTGCCAACAACAACAACAACAACAACAACAACTACAAAGACAAGAGCAAGACCGCCACAAAAGAAAATTCATCAGTGCCCTTACGCCATCTCTCTCTCTCTCTCTCTCTCTCTCTCTCTCTCTCTCTCTCTCTCTCTCTCTCTCTCTCTCTCTCTCTCTCTCTCTCTCACAACACACACACACACACACACACAAAGAGTTAATTCCCTCCCTCTTCGCATGCTTCACTCTTCGCATTCCCCTCCCCAAGGTCAATCTGCCGTAGGGATTAAGTGGTGGAGTGGTAGAAGCTGCGTCTCTGAAACTGATGATCAAGGGTTCGAAACTTGAGGCTAGTGTCATTTAATGGGAGAGGGAGCGCTGCCTCCCTTTGTATATGACTTAAAGGGGGGTTGTATGACCTCTGTTGATTGATTTAAGTGAAGTTATATAAAAGTTGGCACTAATCTGACCTTTACTGCCGTGCATCACCTCCCAGTAAATTCAGTACACACACACACACATACACACACACACACACACACACACACACACACGCACACACACACACAACACACACACACACACACATCATAAAGACCCATCAAACACAACTATCTGAAACTACTACTTCTTTTTCTACTACTACTACTACTACTACTACTACTACTACTACTACTACTACTACTACTACTACTACTACTACTACTACTACTACCACCACCACCACCACACCACCATTACGACCCACCAACCACCACCATGCACTTCGAAGACATATTACAAGAGGTGGGATCCTTCGGCCTGTTCCAGCAGGTGTTCTGTTTCCTGCTCATCCCTACCAGCACAGGTGTCGTGGCGCTCACCTACTACTTCCAGCTCTTCATCCTCACGGCGCCTCCTCACACCTGCAGGCAAGACGGCGGGGCGCGGCTGGAGGAGCTGTTAGATGCGACGCCTTATGTGAGTTGGGGAGGGAGAGGGGGGTGCAGAGAGAGAGAGAGAGAGGGTGGGTGGGTGTGGGTGGGGGGAAAGACAAGTGGTTTGATTAAGATGTGAAATATGTTGTTACTCCCCTAATCTCAACCTTCTCTCCTCTCCTTCCCTTCCTCACTCCATCCCTCATTCCTTCCTTCCCTCACTCCTTCCCTCCCTCATACCTTCCTTTCTTTCCCTCTCTCATTCCCCCCTTCTTCCCTCATTCTTTCCTTCCTTCCCTCCCTCCTTCCTTCCCTCCCTCCTTCCTTCCTTCCCTCCCTCCTTCCTTCCTTCCTTCCCCCCCTCATTCCTTCCTCATTCCTTCCTTCCCTCCCTTCTTCCCTCCTTCCTTCCTTCCTTCCTTCCCTCTTTCCTTCCCGCCCTTCCTCCCACAGAAATCCCTAGATCGCGAGCCGTACATGTGCCACCAACACCCCGACAACTACAGCCTCCCCATCAACGCCTCCCTCGTCTCCCTCGCCGCCCCTTCAATCCCCTGCAGCAATGGGTGGGACTACGACTACAACACCTTCTTCGCCACCTACACTTCGGAGGTGAGTGGTGGTGGTGGGGGTGGGGGAGGAGGGATAGAGAAAGGAGAACAGTATAGCTAGGAGTAGTACAGTAGTAGTCCTGAATGTTTACTGCCTTAACTTGTCTACCTTTTAAGCCATCTGTATAATTGATAACTGTTTAAATAAAAAAAAATAAAAAAAAGTAGCTGTAGAAGTTGTTATAGTAGTAGTAGTAGTAGTAGTAGTAGTAGTAGTAGTAGTAGTAGTAGTAGTAGAGGTAGTAGTAGTAGTAGTAGTAGTAGCAGTAGTAATAGTAATAGTAGTAGTAGTAGCAGCAGCAGTAGTAGTAGTAGTAGTATAGTAGTAGTAGTGGTAGTAATAGTAGTAGTAGCAGTAGCAGTATTAGTATTAGTATTAGTATTAGTAGCAGTAGTAGTAGTAGTAGTAGTAGTAGTAGTAGTAGTAGTAGTAGTAGTAGTAGTAGCAGTAGCAGTAGTAGTAGTAGTAGTAGTAGTAGTAGTAGTAGTAGTAGTAGTAGAAGGAATGGTAGTAATGATAGTATTAAAATGGAAATCTACCTTTGACAATTACTCTCCTTCTACCTCTACTCTACTTCTACTATCTCCTTCTTATTCTACCATTCTCCTTCACTACTACTCCTTACTTACCTTCTCCTTCTACAAATAGGTCAATTAGGCGAAGGAAAGGGGTAGGTTTCTTTCCTTTCTTTTCCTACACACTTTCTTTCTTATTTTCCTACTTCTTTCTTTACTTTCTCACTTGCTTTTTCCTTTCTCTCCTTTTTTTTCCTCTTTCTCTTCGTCTTGCTTTCCTTTCCTTCAGCTAATTGACCTATTTATCAACTTCCGCAGCTTTACCTTTCCCTACCTTTACACCTTTATCACCGTTTTCCCCTTACCTTTATCTGTGTCCCAAGGATAATAGACAAGAATATATACACACCTTGCTGTACCCCTTGTTTTTCCCCTCAGCGTGACTGGGTGTGTGACGAGGCCTGGAGGAACTACCTGCTGGTGACGCTCTTCTGGGTGGGCAACACTATTGGCTCCTGGCTGTGGGGCTTCCTATCCGACAAGTGAGTGTGTGTGTGTGTGTGGGTGTGGGTGTGTGAGCAAGAGTTTGTGATTGACCAAAGTACCTAATACCAGTTACATTACTAATTACTACATACTTCCTAATACCAGTTACGAGATATCAGTTACTTTGGGTGTGACCTTGTGTGTGTGTGTGTGAGAGAGAGAGAGAGAGAGAGAGAGAGAGAGAGAGAGAGAGAGAGAGAGAGAGAGAGAGAGAGAGAGAGAGAGAGAGAGAGAGAGAGAGAGAGAGATTCCTCGTGATGTGGTAAATTTTTGGCCTTATTCACTTAATGTATTATGTCATGGTCGCCTTTATTTAATTACCACAATGGAAGGGTAACGTGACACACACACACTGAGAGAGCGAGAGGAGAGAGAGAAGAGAGAGAGAGAGAGAGAGAGAGAGAGAGAGAGAGAGAGGAGAAGAGGAGACGAGAGAGAAGGAGAGGAGAGAGAGAGGAGAGAGGAGAGAAGAAGGAGAGAGAGAGAGAGAGAGAGAGAGGAGAGAGAGAGAGAGAGAGTTATATAAGGCATTTCTCACTGTTAAGCGCAGTCTCTCATAATCTTAATTGAACAGAAAGAGAGATAACTTGGACTGCTCTTCTTATTCTTTCTTTTCTATTCTGATATTTTTAAGTGAGTAAGAGACTGACCAGACGCTACGAATAACTACAGAAGAAAATACAAAGCTCTCTCTCTTTCTCTCTCTCTCTTACAGGAACATACCACTTGTCTCACGGCCTCTTATATATAGCTTCCTTATCTTCGTGTTCTTATATTCTCTCTCTGTCTCTCTCTCTGATGATTATGGCAGGCTGATGTTGTGATGGTGATTGAAACACATCCATTCTATTTCCAATTACTGGAGCAAAGAAACATCATGTGTCAGAGAGAGTGTGTGTATTCATCTAGTTGTATTTTACAGGGCCAGAGCGACGCTCGTGTGGCCCCGTCTCCATATCAACATTTTTTTATCATTCATCCTTAGTTCTTAGTGTTGGCCGAAGCCATCACCCCGGGAGGCGGGTCACAAACCCCCGGCTAACACCTGGTACCCATTCACTGCTGGGTGGACAGGGGCTCGGGTTTTAAGAAGACCGCCCATCTGTCTTCGCTCCGCCCGGGGATCGAACCCGGGACTTCTCGGTTGTGAGCCGAGTGTGCTAACCCTTACACTAGGGAGCTCCCTAAAGTGTGTGTGTGTGTGTGTGTGTGTGTGTGTGTGTGTGTGTGTGTGTGTGTGTGTGTGTGTGTGTGTGTGTGTGTGTGTCTGTTGTTGTCTCTGTGTGTGTGTGTGTGTGTGTGTGTGTGTGTGTGTGTGTGTGTGTGTGTGTGTGTGTGTATGTGTGTGTGTGTGTGTGTATGTGTGTGTGTGTGTGTGTGTATGTGTGTGTGTGTGTGTGTGTGTTGATATGCCTTTCTTGTGTTAATTACTTGTGTTAGCCCATTACAGAAACTACCACGTGTAGGTCTCACAGCCTCTTGTAGCTTCCTTATTTTCTTATGTTCTTATATTCTTATACTGTGTGTGCAGGCGTGGGCGACGGCTGGCCATCGCGGGTAGCCTGTTGGTATCCATTATATTCCACCTATTCTATTCCAATCCATACTATTACTAGAGCAAATAAATGTGTGTGTGTATGTGTGTGTGTGGTGATGTGTCTTGCTGTGTGTGTGTAGGCGTGGGCGACGTCTGGCTATCGCGGGTAGCCTGCTGGTGTACGGGACGGCGGGCGTGGCGTCTGTGCTGGCCAAGGACTTCTACTTGTTCGCCACCCTTAGGTTCCTCGTAGGGTCTTCGCATCACACCGTCACCCACCTGCCCTTTGTACTAGGTGAGAGAGAGAGAGAGAGAGAGAGAGAGAGAGAGAGAGAGAGAGAGAGAGAGAGAGAGAGAGAGAGAGAGAGAGAGAGAGAGAGAGAGAGAGAGAGAGAGAGAGAGAGAGAGAGAGAGAGAGAGAGAGAGAGAGAGAGAGAGAGAGAGTTGCTATTCTCACAAGTTATAATTTTCCTTTTTTGTCTTCCTCCTCTACCCTCTTCCTCTTCTTCCTTTACCTCTTCTTCCTCCTCCTTTATCGCATTTTCTTTTACCTTTCTCATCTGCCTTTCCACATCCTCATCCTTCTCGTCCTCGTCTTCTTCCTCCTCTTCGTCTTCGTCCTCTTCGTCCTCATCCTCGTCCTCCTCTTCGTCCTCCTCTATCTCCTCTTCCTCCTCCTATATCCCACTTTCTTCTCATCCTCATCGTCCTCGTCCTCTTCCTCCTCTTCGTCCTCGTCCTCTTCGTCCTCATCCTCGTCCTCTTCGTCCTCATCCTCGTCCTCATCTCTTCTGTCCTCCTCCTCCTCGTCCTCATCCTCTTCGTCCTCCTCCTCCTCGTCCTCCTCCTCTTCGCCCTCCTCTTCATCCTCGTCATCTTCGTCCTCCTCATCCTCGTCCTCATCCTCTTCGTCCTCCTCCTCTTCGTCCTCATTCTCGTCCTCATCCTCTTCATCTTCATCCTCGTCCTCTTTCTCCTCGTCCTCGTCACAGTGGTGGAGTACTGCGGGAAGGAGTCTCGCGTGGTTCCTCTCTTCACCATCATGGTCACCTACACGCTGGGCTCCGTCGCCGCCGCCGCCCTCGCCTGGCTCGTGTGGGACTGGGCCGCCCTCACCCTCATCGCCTCCGTCCCCTCACTCCTACTCCTCATCGGGTTCAGGTACTATTCAAGATCTATAGACTTTTATTAGTATGATATAGTATGATAGATAGTATGATACATGTATACTGTATAGATAGTATGTCTATTATTAACCCTTTCACACCCAGATCTTTCCTTTGCTATAAAAAAAATCGTATGTTGTTGAGCCATAAAATTACGAAAAGTAACTAAATAAACCAAATTAGCTAGTGGACAAGGATACTAAACAGGTCATATCTATAAAACATTGCTTATATTCACTAAAAATAATCTAATGGTGGTCAAATTACAATTGAAATTACGTTCTGGGCCTCAAGGGGTTAATTGTATGATATAGTATGATAGATAGTTAGATATATGTATGTATAGATAGTACAAGTGCTTGTGGGCCCTTCGGACCCATGTATTGATGTTTGTAGTAGTAGTATAATTTATATTAGACAACATGTGGTTGCAATCTCCAATCGTGTTGTTGGTCACTGGTCAAAGTGCCTCGGGGTAGACCACATTCCGTGTGATTCCAACCCTTTGGGTTCCGTGTGATTCCAACACACACACACACTCACACACGCACACAAACGTCCATGAGTCTACTGAGTTTGTGGAATGCGGCAAGACGTTACCGCAGAGTTTATCCTGTAATCTAATCCTCCTAAAGTGTTTTTAGCCCAAAACCCCCCTTCAAAATAATTCAATCGACATGGGACCAAGCCGCTTACCACCTACGATTTATTTGCGATTTTTTTAGCCTACTCTCATCAAAATTGGATTTACAGTTTCGGCTACACAAAACAGACAGACACACACACACACACACACACACACAGACACACGGCTACTCCTATAGTATATTAGATGTCTATTAATCTTGGTACTATATTCACCGCACGCTTTTTTGTATGTGTATTCTTTTCTTCATTTTATTGTCATTGGTATTTCCTCTTAACGTTATAGCCTACTTCTTGTCACCTGTACCTCACATTTTATTAACTCTGCATCTCAGTGACTTTAGGTAAAAAAGTATTGCTTATGGAGGTCTTCCTGTAACCTTTGAAGTGACATGAGTGAGTTATAGTCGCCGCACGTTAAGGTGGCGAAAATTGGGCCCCCTCACTCTCCCCTTCCGAACGCACGGGACTAGCTGAGGTGTTGGGTGTTGGGTGAGAATGCCATACTCCAAGTTCCGCCCTAAAGCCCCAACACCCAACACCTCAGCCAATCCTATGCGTTTGGAAGAGGGGAGTGAGGGGGCCCGATTTTCGCCACCTTAACGTGCGGCGAGTATAAATGCGTCTCTTCTTTCTATCTTTCTTTCTATCAAGTCTTCTTTCCCTCCTCCTCCCTTCTGACATTCCTGTTTCCCTTCTCGTATCTCTCCATCGTTTTTTCTTCTTCTTGTATCCTTGTTGCCTTGTCCGATCATTCTTCAGGCAATATCAAGGGGGTGCAGCCAGTTCGTACACAAGTTGTTTCGTACACCAGTAGATTGTACACCAAAAAAGTTGTTTCGTAGTCTATATGAAACCATAGTCGTTTCGTACACTCAGCTCAGAGTTGAACCTGACTACTAGAGTTACGATTCGACACCAGGTATGTACGAAAAAATCAAAATCAGTGTACGAAACAACTAACAAAACCTGGGTACGAAACAACTTGTGTACGAAACTCCCTGTAACCATATCAAGTACGCCCCTTCCTCTCTTCTGTCCCCTCACTCTCCTCTCCTTCTCCAATAACAACCTAATGTATATATATATCAACTCCTATTTCTACATTTATACCGCACCAATCTTTATTCTTCCGAAGTTTCTATCCTTTTTTTCTTCACACGTGCAATAAAGAAACAGGACAATATAAAAAGTCTCGATCAACTGAAAATATCAATCAATCAAAAGTAGCAGTCAATTAACCTTGTAAAAAGTAGAGAAACAGAACTATAACGAAAAGGAAATATTAATCTTGTCTCTGTGTGTAATCTTGTAATCTCTGTAAGTAATATAGTAATAATAGTAAGTAATCTCTGTCTCTCTTGTAGTAATAGAACATACGGTATCTTATAGTAAAGATCTCTATATAGTAAAAATCTCTTATAGTAAAGTTTCGAGTAAAGAAATTAGTAAAGTTTCAAATAAAGAAAAAAGTAAAGAAACAACTTTATAACGAAGAGGAAATAATAATCTTGGTCTCGTCCCGTAGGTGGCTCCCTGAATCAGCGTCGTGGCTCATTACGCAAGGCAGAGTCGAGGACGCGAGGACACAGCTGCGAAGGGTGGCGAAGGTGAATAGGCGTCAGCTGCCGGAGGAGAGGCTGACGGGGCTACTGGCGGACGTGGGGGAAGAAGAAGGGGAGGATGGCAAGAAGGCGACAGCGACAGGAGGCTCTATTCTTCAGGCTGTCCACTACCCAAGACTTCGGTGTAATATTCTGCTGGTGTTGCTAGTGTGGTGAGTGATGGGGTGTGGTGAGTGTGGTATGGGTGTGGCTGTGTGGTGAAGGTATTGGTTGTGGTGAGATAGGGTGTGGCTGTGTGGTGAAGGTAGTGGTTGTGGTGAGGCAGGGTGTGGTGAGGGCTGGAGGTAGGGGACGGGATGGGGATGGTATACACACTAAGAAAAAAAGGTGCAAAATGTGTCACAGATTTTGCACCTTCAATAAGGGTGCAAAGTTGCATCCATAAGGGTGCACAATTGCACTTTTAAGGGGGGTTGCACCTTAAGAGGTGCAACTATGCACCCTTATGGGTGCAACTTTGCACCCTTACTTTCCTCTCTTCTTAGGTGTGGATGTGTGGTGATGGTACAATTGGTTATGGTGAGGCAGGGTGTTTTATGTTCTTAATGTACGTTTTTATGTTCTCCACCCACTATTCTTATGTTCTTTATGTATGTTCTTATGTTCTCCACCCACTACTCTTATGTTCTTTATGTATGTTCTTAGGTTCTCTAGTCCACCACTATTCTTATGTTCTTTATGTATGTTCTTATGTTCTCCACCCACTACTCTTATGTTCTTTATGTATGTTCTTAGGTTCTCCACCCACTATTCTTATGTTCTTTATGTATGTTCTTATGTTCTCCACCCACTACTCTTATGTTCTTTATGTATGTTCTTAGGTTCTCCACCCACTATTCTTATGTTCTTTATGTATGTTCTTAGGTTCTCCACCCACTATTCTTATGTTCTTTATGTATGTTCTTAGGTTCTCCACCCACTACTCTTATGTTCTTTATGTAGTTCTTAGGTCTCCACCCACTATCTTTGTTCTTAGTATGTTCTTAGGTTCTCACCCACTATTCTTATGTTCTTTATGTATGTTTCTAGGTCTCCCACCACTACTCTTATGTTCTTTATGTATGTTCTAAGTTCTCCACCCACTATTCTTATGTTCTTATGTATGTTCTTAGGTTCTCCACCCACTATTCTTATGTTCTTTATGTATGTTCTTAGGTTCTCCACCCACTATTCTTATGTTCTTTATGTATGTTCTTAGTTCTCCACCCATATTCTTATGTTTTTATGTATGTTCTTAGGTTCTCCACCCACTACTCTTATGTTCCTTTATGTATAGTCTTAGGTTCTCCACCCACTATTCTTATGTTCTTTATGTATGTTCTTAGGTTCTCCACCCACTATGTTATGTTCTTTATGTATGTTTTAGGTTCTCCACCCACTATATCTTATGTCTTATGTATGTTCTAGGTTCTCCACCCACTATTCTTATGTTCTTTATGTATGTTCTTAGGTTCTCCACCCACTATTCTTATGTTCTTTATGTATGTTCTTAGGTTCTCCACCCACTATTCTTATGTTCTTTATGTATGTTCTTAGGTTCTCCACCCACTATTCTTATGTTCTTTATGTATGTTCTTAGGTTCTCCACCCACTATTCTACCCCTCACCCCTTCCTTTTTTGATGCTTTGCCATGGTGCCATATGACCTCTGATGTCTGGCGCATTTTTTTTTTTTTTTGGCATTACAATCAATCAACTATTCTGCCCCTTCAGGATGTTGGCGTGCATGTGTTACTACGGCCACTGCCAGAACACGGCACGTCTGGCCAGCAGTGTGTTGATGAGTTACCTGCTGGGGGCGCTAGTGGAGATCCCGGCGTGGTGTGTGCCCTTGCTGATACACCGCCTGGGTCGCCGCCTGCCCCTCATACTCACCTTCCTCATCTCAGCTGCCGCCGGATTTATCTACGCCCTCGTGCCCGCAGGTGAAGTAGTAGTAGTTGTTGTTGCTGTTGTAGTAGTATAGTAGTAGTAACAAGTTCCCAGCACACCCCATTCCCCCTTTAGTAGTAGTAGTGTAGTAGTAGTAGTAAAGTAGCAGTAATAACATGTCCCCAGCACACCTCATGACCCCCTTTAGTAGTAGTAGTGGTAGTAGTAGTAGTAGTAGTAAGTAGTAGTAGTAGTAGTAGTAGTAGTAGTAGTAGTATAGTAGCAGTAATAACATGTCCCCAGCACACCTCATGAACCCCATTAGTAGTAGTAGTAGTAGTAGTAGTAGTAGAAAGAAATAACAGTCCCCAGCCCCTCAAACCCAGTAGAAAGTAGTAGTAGTAGTAGTAGTAGTAGTAGTAGTAGTAGTAGTAGTAGTAGTAGGTAGTAGTATAGTAGCAGTAATAACATGTTCCAAGCACACCTCATGACCCCCATTAGTAGTAGCAGTAGTAGTAGTAGTAGTAACAAGTCCCTATCACCTCCTTCCCCCCTTTACCAAGCACCTGTTCTGCAGATATCGAGTGGTTGGTGTTGGTGGTGGCGCTGGTGGGCCGCGCGGCCATCACGGGGGCCTACTAATCATCTGCTACCCCCAGTGTGTTTACCGAGTAGGGGGCAGGGCGTGGCAATTACTGAGAATCTGGGGGCTGCTATCTTCCTGTCCCCCCTCTTGTGTCTATCCTGTGTCGACTGGGTATTTCTATACAGGTTTAAGTCATTTATCTTCCTGTCTTGTGATTTTTTTTTTTTCTCTCTCTCTCTCTCTCTCTCTCTCTCTCTCTCAAATCTATAAAGACACTCATGGCAATTCACACAGTATACAATATACATATTCTATAATTTCACCTGGTAGCATAAAAATAGGTCTTTAGACAATCAAGTGAAGTTTTGTGTCCCTTTCATAGTATAAATATTAGGTCTTTAGACAATCAAGTAAAGTTTTGTGTCCCTTTCATAGTATAAATATTAGGTCTTTAGACAATCAAGGTAAGTTTTGTGTCCCTTTCATAATATAAATATTAGGTCTTTAGACAATCAAGGGAAGTTTTGTGTCCCTTTCATAGTATAAATAATAGGTCTTTAGACAATCAAGGGAAGTTTAGAGTCCCCTTGCATGACCTTCCTGACGGTGACTCTTGGTTCCAGGGTGAGTTCCAGAACTCGGCCCCGCTGCTGGTGTTCGCGGGGCTCTCGGTGTTAGGGGGCGGTGCGACCCTGCTGCTGCCGGAGACGGGGGGCGTGGCGCTTCCTCAGACACTGGCGCAGGCTGAGGCTTTCTCCCGGGAGACTACACTGATCTGCTGCAGGTGTGTATTCATCTAGTTGTATTCATCTAGTTGTATTTTACAGGGCCTGAGCAACGCTCGTATGGCCCCGTCTCCATATCAACATTTATTTTTATCATTCATCCTTAGTGTTAGGCGAAGCCACCACCCCGGGAGGCGGGTCACAAACCCCCGGCTAACACCCGGGACCTATTCACTGCTGGGTGGACAGGGGCTCGGGTTTTAAGAAGACCGCCCGTCTGTCTTTGCTCCGTCCGGGGATCGAACCCGGGACTTCTCGGTTGTGAACCGAGCGTGCTAACCCCTACACTACGGAGCTCCCCCCGTTGTGTGTGAGAGAGAGAGAGAGAGAGAGAGAGAGAGAGAGAGAGAGAGAGAGAGAGAGAGAGAGAGAGAGAGAGAGAGAGAATATATGTGTGTGTGTTCCATTTCATTATCCATACTCTTCCCATCTCCACTTGTAAAGGAAGAAAGTAATGTATCTATTATCTGTTTACATGTAACTATTAAAGTAGAGTAATCATACACATTAAGATAGATATCATTACTTTCTCTTTTATTATTCGCTTTTTGGTCTTTTATGATAAGATTTGGAAAACTGCATTATATGATTTTTCCTGCCTTCATTTACCATATTAACCATTATAGTTATTTCTAGTTGTTCACGAGCACGAAAGAAAAATAATCAAATAATTATTTCCTCTTGTAGCTTCCTTATTTTCTTATGTTCTTCTTTCTTACAGGTCCGGAACAAAAGCTAAGGGGAGGGAGGAAGGCGGTGGGGATGAGGAACTATAACATCTCTTCTCTCTTATCTCTCAGTGTTCTCCCCATTGAATAAAGGGGAGAGTGTCGCAGTACCCATGACCTTAGCCGTGTCTGTCGTGGGGGAGGGTAGGTAGGTGTTAGTAGTTAGGTAGTTAGTCGTGTTAGTAGGTGTGACAGGAGAGCAGTGACCTTGAACAACCTTATTCCTTCCCCAACGAGTCTGTCGTTAAAGTGGTCACAGCTATGTAACCGTGTGTGTGTGTGTGTGTGTGTGTGTGTGTGTGTGTGTGTGTGTGTGTGTGTGTGTGTGTGTGTGTGTGTGTGTGTGTGTGTGTGTGTACTCAGGTTCAAAATGACAATGTATAACTTATATTTGTGTGTAATGTGATGTTAGGCAGATTTAAATTAAACTTTAATCCTGCCCAAACCTACAGTGGCGGAGGAGCTGGCAGCTCCAGCCGCCACACTCAAAAGTTTTGAGTAAAAACCCGCAATTATCCGCCTCACCTGTGCCTTCCTGAAGAAGACAGTCAGCTCCCACGCCTGTGATAGCACCATAGGATATCACCAGGGATCATAGGATTCCTCAAGGGGTTCTCGCTCCCCTACTAAATATTACCAAAGACATCTATCTCCCTTGGTGAAGTTCGTGTTGATATCCACGGGCTTCATCATGCTGCTGCAGCAGTAGACAGAGCTGGGCACTAAATACATTGAATGTATTTAAATACTAAATATTAAATATATGGGAGAAATGTATTTAAATACCAAATACTAAATACATTTTACGAATGTATTTAAATACTAAATACTAAACACATCAATTGTATTTAGATACATTTGTAAATACATTTCAAATATACACACAAATTTTAACATGTATTCAGTAAATCATGATTAGCATTATAAAATGCTTGATAAATGATAAAGGATACTTTCCTATTGTATATTTCCCTTTTTAGGAAGGCCTTCTCGCCAGAAGGCCTTCCCAACAGTTGGGCGGGTTTTTGGCCAAATTAACTGATAGAAAAGTATTTACATTTTTATATTATGAGTATTTAAATACAATGTATTTGAATACTCATTAAAGTATTTAAATACTTTATTTAGATACGTGTAAACTAATGTATTTATAAATACAGTTCTAAATACACAAATGTATTTAAATACGTATTTAAATACAAATGTATTTAAATACTGCCCAGCTCTGTATGTAGAATACTGAACTATTACTTATTATCACATTTTTATATTCACTTATAATTTTTTATGCTAAGCTCAAGAAATATAAGTCTACATATCAACAGTGTTATCTGATCTATGGTGCCTGGCTGGTGGGAATATAAAAAGTACTAAATCAATCAATTCCTTCGAGCCACAGAGAATTTATCACAGCGAGGCTTTTTCAGGATATCTTGACATTCCAGTGTAAAATGACAACGTTAACTTTGGTCTCATATTATAAGGAAAACTCGATGAGGTCTGGGTCTGTATACGTAGTACTACCGTAGATATCAGTAAAGTCGCCAGGACAACTTTTTTTTCTGTTTACAGACGTGTTTTATACTTTAAATAAGTTTTCTTATTACTTTCTTTTCTACATTCTGCCAGTACAGCTTAGGTTATCTTCTGATGTATTAGGTACCTTCAATGTATATGTATATTTCTGTTCTTTCGTCTGCGTGAGCTACAAATTAGTTCATGTACGTAGCAAAAAATGGAGCAGAGGAATGTGAGTGTCATGTAGAAATGTTGAGTGGAATGTTACGTTAGAATCAAGAAAAAGATGAAAAACAATGGTAGCAACACGTATAGCTACCTACTGCAGCTTATGAGGTGCTAGATAATACCTATAGACGGTTATATATACCTAGACGGTTAGGGTAGAGTTACTTTTGTAGTGTTCATTTTGACCATCTTCACCTTAGTTACCATTATGTAGTGCCCACCTTGGGAGTGTACTCTACAGTCCTGGTTACTCCGCTGCCACCACCCACATTAAGTGGGAAAAAAAATATATGATTGAACAAAAATAAAATATTTAAGAAAATATGTATGTTGGAAACTGAATGATAACTCGTTAATATATTTCTAATTATAATATATTCAACTCTTTACTGTCTCACTTCCCAACTGGTGTACATTCATAAGTTATCTTAATATTAAGTCTTCCTTCCCTCCTAGCGATACGCACGCGAAATGCTCAAGTCGTTATCCTAATATAATTTACTATCTTTGGTAACTTCAGTCGCACTGTTACCCCTTAACGATACGCACATGTAATGCTCAAGTCGTTATCCTAATATAATGTATACGTAGTCTATCCCACTTCCAACTGTTTCCCTCTCACTTATTTTTCAATTTCCTTCTTTTCTCCTTGTCCTCACACGGCTGGCTGTGACATGTTGTGGTTGCCCCCTCTGCTAATTTGTGAGCACTTGGCCCCCTGGTCCGCCAACAGCATCCTACCTTGGGACCCTTTACAAGGGAGGATAAGGTCACCTCCCAGTGGGCTTACCCACCGGGAGTCCGTCTGCTACTAAATGCTAACCTGACGTTCAGCTCCCCTTCTCACTTCGTTTCGATACGTGGTCAACTACCACTGGCTTAAAATATAAGCCTAACCAGTGATTCAGGAATGAGGCGTGGAGGAAAATCCTCGTTAGCTTATTGATACTTATGTGTTATTTCATCTCTTCCCCTATTAATGTAATTTCTCGCTTATTACTTTCTTTTCTACATTCTGCCAGTACAGCTTAGGTTATCTTCTGATGTATTAGGTACCTTCAATGTATATGTATATTTCTGTTCTTTCGTCTGCGTGAGCTACAAATTAGTTCATGTACGTAGCAAAAAATGGAGCAGAGGAATGTGAGTGTCATGTAGAAATGTTGAGTGGAATGTTATGTTAGAATCAAGAAAAAGATGAAAAACAATGGTAGCAACACGATAGCTACCTACTGCAGCTTATGAGGTGCTAGATAATACCTATAGACGGTTATATATACCTAGACGGTTAGGGTAGAGTTACTTTTATATAATTACTACTGTTAATGGACCTGTGTGAACGTGAAATTCTGTGACAGGGATAATAGAGCAGTCTCTCTCTTTATATTGTCACCCGTTTTCTTCTATTATATCAACACCAACTGGCAGACACTTGCTAACCCTGTCCATCAGCTCGCTTTGGCATTGATCAAACAGTCTTATCAAAGTATTATAGGTGGTAGGATTGTATAGTTATGAATAGCAGGAATTTTCTACTTAGTTTGCATGCTAAACAGTCAGAACGTATGGGATTAATGGCTATATATCCTTTTGGCACCGAATTTTGCATCACGATTTCTCTGACGTCTCGATTGGATGACTTAAATTTGTGGCGGTGAGCTTTCAACAGTATTAATGGTCTATTCTCTCATACCGTATAATTCTCTATACCGAAATAAGTATTCAGGAGACCAATACCCAGGATAACATGAAGTATATATCGCTAAACATTATATCAAACTAGGAAGGCTGTGATTGACGTTGCATAAACATTAAATGGGAAGCACTGGCAGGACGTTTACTATTCATGCCATGCAAACCTATTCCAGCAAGTAAGTAAAGAAGTAATATAAAGATACATTACGTAAATTATGTGCAATTAGTGTTTTTGTGTAATTTCTGAACTTTCTATTACATATAATCGGGTGATAAGTAAGCTGAGGTTAAGAAATGAACCATCCTTACTATGTACTAGTTTTTGTATCTGCGCGGCGTAACTACACAGTACTCACTACACCTGAGACATCAAAGAAGGTGGACGGACGAACAAATTTTTATTCTCATTAATCACTAAATATCGGCTTAAATTATGCATCTCCTGTCTACCTGATGCGGTCAACAAGGTGTGTGGGCGTCAATTAACCATCTGACAGAAAGAGAATCATCGGTGGCCACGGATGGTGATGATTGATGGTGATAAATGCAGGTAAGGAAAATCTTGTTGACAGTGCCATTATTTGGTAGAGGATTATAATGTCTGGATTATTAGTTGGCAATCGTGTCCTGTGAAGGTTTGGACTGGAATTATATGTACTAAACGGGTGAGCAGTTGCGTACGGGAAGGTATGAGCAGGTGTGTGTGTGTGTGTGGAAGGTAGGTGGAAAACAGGCAGTGGTTAGGACATCCGCGGGTCGTAACGTTAATTTTGGCGTCACCCTAAAGCGCCCATAATGGCGTAAAGAAAGAGTCGACAGTAAAGGTTTGATCAGTAATGTACTTCGTGTTATTGATGTTGGGTTGCATTCTCCCTGTTATTTTAGTTTAATTAAGAATGAGGTAGTGAGGTCGTCAGCCAACACAACGAAATTGGCAACGCAAAATCAGAGGTGGTGAGAGAGGCTGACGTGGGTCTCGGTCTGGGTGTGGGTGGCGATAGGAGGTGAACAAAGAAGAGGAAAGTCCGCGCTGGCAACTCAAGCCTACCGTTTGTTCTCTTCCCATCGAGTACTCACACCCAGTCCGAGACCTGTCAGCCTCTCGCCACCTCTGATTTTACTTAGTTTATTTCGTTGTGTTGGCTTGCTTCCTTAGTACCTAATTCTCAGTTAAACAAAAATAACGGAGAATGAGAAATTCTTGTTTTGTCACATCGTGTCTGTCTGACTGGAACTACCACCCCGTTAGGCATTGCATATGTGTGTGTGTGTGTGTGTGTGTGTGGTCATAGCTAAGATCGAGACAGGTGTTGGCAGCTCGACTCTTCAGCTCGCAGCCTCGCGCACATCACGCCACTTGGAGGATCTTTTGCTCTCGCTCGCATTGGCTGGCTAGCTCGGCGGCTTCCATCTACCCTGCCTCCCTCTCGCGTTCATTGGCTGGCTGTCTCGTATCATGACATCATGCGCGAGACTTGACGATGTTTGGGTGTCTCAATTCTCAGGTTATTTCACTTGTATTTTTGGGCAGGGTTCAGCAAGCGTGCAGGCGGCTGAGGCAGGCTATCACTAGGAGCAGTAATACCGTGTGTTCAGGTGCTGGCGAGGTGCGTGCAAGGAGGGTGCGTGTCTCCTGCTTCACTGACACAGGTACAAGGGATTGGTGAGGCTTCTATCATGTTCTACTTAGTTACTATAGTTTGGCTCCTCACACGTGATAGCATTGGGTAAGTGATATAGAGGAGCAGGCGGCCTGCATCCCTAGGCACGCCAGCCATCATGTGCGCGCGCAAAGGTAGAGCAGGTTCTCTCGCGGGTTGCTGGCGCCGACCTGTGACCATCACCACCACTCGTCACAAACCACACCACCCCCAGTGGCGTGGACAGGGATCTATCCATGCGGGAGGGGGGGGGGGGACACAACTGAGAATGAAGGGGTGGGGGGGGACACTAGGCAAGCGAAGCTCAAAGGCCAGTCTGATGCTACATAGAAGGGTATAAGGGCATTTTCAAAGATCAGTGGTGGGTATTTGAGCATTATACAGAATACGGCAGCCATGGCCCTGGGGGGGCACTGGATTATCTTGGGGGGCACGTGCCCCCTCCCATAGGTACGCCACTGCCTACCACTGATCATACATCTCTATCATACATCACACCATTCATCACCACCACCACCATTCTTCACATCCACCACCACCACGCACCACCACTACCATTCATCACCACCACCACTCATCACCACCACCACCACTCACCACCACCAACACCACCACTCATCACCACCACTACTCATCACCACCACCAACACCACCACTCATCACCACTACCAGTCTACCACCATTCATTATCACCACCACCACCACCACCATTCATCACCACTCATCACCACCACCACTCATCACCACTACCACCACTCATCACCACACCACCACCACTCATCACCACCACCACTCATCACCACCACCACCACTCATCACCACCACCAACACCACCACTCATCACCACTACCAGTCTACCACCATTCATTAACACCACCACCATTCATCACCACTCATCACCACCACCACTCATCACCACTACCACCACTCATCACCACTACCACCACTCATCACCACCACCACCACTCATCACCACCACCACTCATCACCACCACCACCACTCATCACCACCACCACTCATCACCACCACCACCACTCATCACCACCACCACTCATCACCACCACCACCACTCATCACCACCACCACTCATCATCGCCACCACTCATCACAACCCCCAACACCACCACTCATCACCACTACCAGTCTACCGCCATTCATTATCACCACCACCCAGGGGCGTATTTAGCATCTTGAAACATTGGGGGCTTAGCCCAGCCAAGAGATCTTTATATTTTACAGGATAATTTAAAATTTATTTATGAGTATAATGAATATAAGATGTGAGACACTGTGCTCTACTAAAAGGCTATGGTCATTTGCTTAGGAAAACTTTCGAAACATGAAATGAAAACAAAATGAAGACAATCTGAGTTGAGGTTCAACCTCGCTGTTATTTTCATTTTCATCAGTAGGAGTAAAACCCTAAGAAAAAGAGAGCTTTGGCGTGATGAAGCAGTCATATAGATTGTATATTCCCAATGCTTTGTTCAATACTGAAATCTGACCAACCTCGGTCTTTTAACTACTATTTTTTTTTTTACATCACAAAGGACTGGCCAAGGACACACAACAATGCACTTCGAAAAAAATGCACTACGAAAAAATGCACTTCGAAAAGAATGCACTTCGGAAAAAATTCACTTCGAAAAAAATTCACTTCAGAAAAAATACACTTCGAATGAAATGCACTTCGAAAAAATGCACTTAAAAAAAATGCACTTCGAAACAAATGCACTTAAAAAAAATGCACTTCGAAAAAAATGCACTTCGAATAAATGCACTTCGAAAAAAATGCACTACGAAAAAATGCACTTCGAAAAAAATGCACTTCGGAAAAAATGCACTTCGAAAAAAATTCACTTCGGAAAAAATTCACTTCAAACAAATTCACTTCGAAAAAAATGCACTTCGAAAAAAATGCCCTTCGAAAAAAAAGACCTCTCCAAAAGGTCTTTTGGTGTCTCCTCTGTCATGCACTCCTCATCTCCTCTGTTCTCTCCTCCTGTTCTCTCCACCTCTCTCATGTCCTGCTCATAAAAAGGATGTTATCAGCATATACGCTAAGTAACATCTAATCAAATATCTTTTTTTTTACTATAATTTTATGTTGGCCCAGTCAGAGCTTATCTTATTTTTGTGAGAGAAAAAAGAAAAAAGGTATTTGAGATCAGGGGCTATTCATAAAAAAGTCGAGGCTACAGCCCCCAATGCCCAGGCCTAACTACGCCCCTGGGCATTACTAGGGTTTAAGGGTATGC
This sequence comes from Chionoecetes opilio, assembly GCA_016584305.1. Classification (NCBI taxonomy): domain Eukaryota; kingdom Metazoa; phylum Arthropoda; class Malacostraca; order Decapoda; family Majidae; genus Chionoecetes; species Chionoecetes opilio. The sequence continues at coordinate 177,582 of JACEEZ010009020.1, forward strand.
CAAAAACAACCCACTGGCATCTACAGTATATACGCGTACGCGTACATTGACGAGAAATAGATTTTTAAAGTTAGATTCTTGAAATGCATCAGGGAGTTGGTCGGGAAATGGGTACATGGAGAAAGCTAGGACAGGAAGGTGTGTTCAAATAAGTGCCTTATATATATATATAATATATATATATATATATATATATATATAAATATATAGATATATATTATATATTATTATATATATTATATATTATATATGATATATATATATATTATATATTATAATATATATTTATATATTAAATATTATATATAATAGTTATATTAGATATTTTATATTATATATTATATATATATATATATTATAATTATATATATATATATATATATTATATATTATTATTTTATATATATTATATTATTATATATATATATTTTATTATATATAGTATATATATATTATATATTTTATAATTTATAATATATATTAAATATATTATATATATATATATATATTATATATAATATATATATATATTAAAATATATAATATATATATAGTATATATAATATTATATATATATATAATATATATATTATAAAATTATATATTATATAATATATTATATATTAATATATATATAGATAATATTATATATATATATATTATATATATATATATATTATATATATATTATATAAAATATATATTATATATATATATATTATATATATATTATATATATATATATATCATATATATTATATATATATATATTTTATATATATATATATAATATTATATATAATATTATTATATATATTATATATTATATATATATATATTATATATATATATATAATATATATATTATATTATATATTATATATATTATATATATATATATCTATTATATTATATATATTCTATATATCTATATATATTATATTATATACCCTTGATTCCCTGTGAATAGATATTAGGTTATAAGGCATGGTTAAAAAGTACCTACGCTTTCTACTTTTAATTAAATATTTGATTACAATGACAATTTTTACTCCAGTACAAAATTAATAAAGTCCCCACAAGTTTGATCAATGATCAATTAACATCAAGGTACTTATTTAACTTTTTGATCGTTAGTACTCAAATACCAAATCACCTGCCCGGCCCGCTTTTCATTTAAATTGTTACAAAATATGCTATCACTTAAAATAGAAAATATATATACAAAAACGAAGAAAATCAGTAATCATAAAAATGTCCAGTTTTTTTTAATCCATGTTACTTAAAATGGTTTAAAATCAGCAATATTTTGGCGGTTGGTCTTATAGACCATCATGAGTGAGTCATTCTCTATCGCGGGGTGCTGGACGCTCACGGCGGTCCTGTAAGCTACGTAATGCAGCGGTGGTGCCGCCAAGGTTCATCGTCGAGATAGACATTTCATGCAGCAACCGAGGTGCACGTTCTCACGCCGTCTCCTGAACACTTATTATGGGGCGTGGTTAGCATGTACTCCCGTCGGGGGGATTCTTGCTGTCGCTAGTACTGTGCACGTCGCGATGGCAGTCTCTCCGTAGTGGCAGCTTCACTCCTCACGGATGGCCACGCGGGGCCTTGGTCGAGTTGTGTGACGGACCTTGGGCCTCACGTGTTAAAGCGTCCGGGGCCGCGCCTCCCAGTGGCAGTCTCCCCCGCCTGTGCCTGGCCGCGGCATCTGTTGCTGGACCAGACAGTGATGCAGGTGTCATTTTACCCTCACTTACTACCATTCGCAGCATGTGTCTGGACGTAATCTTAGCTGTGCCTCGTTCCTTGGCGGCGTCTTTTCTCGCGAAGCCACTCGGCTCGCAGACATTCCAACGTGTTCAAAGATTGACAACCTTTGCGACACTTTCGCTGTGTCGTCTAGAGGCACTCACGGCCGTTCTTCCTTTTGCGCGAGCACTCCTCACCGAGCCCACCGTTCGCAGGCACAGTCTGTTCGCACCTGAGTGTCGTTTTGCGCCCTTTTCCGCTTTTCTTCATGAAGTCTTAGGGGCACACTTCCCCGGCGCCGTGTACCAGCCATGTTCGACTCAAGGCGGCGCGAGCTGACGGAGCCATCGAGTGCCCGGCGCGGAAAGATGGACTTGAACACCCCGTGTTTACTTTCCTTAGTTTTGCCCTTCAGCACCTTTCTGCGCGTGTTCGACGGTCTTAGCGGCGCGGCCCGTCGAGGCCCCACGTGCCGGGCGTCGGAGGTTTACCTGGAAGGGAACCCCGCGCTTTGATTTCTCCAGTTTTGTTTGGAGGCATATTCCACCCTCGCCCGTTCATCGAGGCGGTCTGAGCCGGAACCCCCGAGTCCTGGGTCGTGGGTGTTACCGGGACCCCGCGTTCTTAAGTTTATTTTGTCTTGGAGGCATATTTCCACTCCTGCGCCGTTCATCGAGGGCGCGTGAGCCCCCTCATGAGGAGCCACCCGACGTCCCCTCGGGTGGTTCGGGGGATGTTACCGGGAACCCCCTTCTAAGTTTCTCCAGTTTTGTCTTGAGGCATATTTCCACGCGTGGCCCGTTCATCAAGGGCGGCGCGAGCCCTGACGAAGGCCACCCAGTGCCTCGGCGTCGGGAAGATGTGGCCGAACGCTCCTCCACTTCCTGGTTTTGCCAAGGCGTGGGCGGGCAGCAGTCTTCTTAGCGGGGTGGCGTTGACTGCCTGCCGCCTGCTGCTTGGCCGCGGCCACTCCATACTGGCGTGGTGACACCATTTTCTGGGTTAGTTTGAAGCTCTCGGTTATCGCTGTAGCTTCTATCTTCAGCCTTGAAAGTCTGGCGGGCAACTCCACTTGGATGCGAACATGTTGAGGTGTGGCGGCCTCGCTTGTTCGCCACTCCGCCAACAAGTTCTTGAGGGCGACGTGGCACTCCAGCACGTTGTTCTTGGCGGTCTTGATGTGCAGCCTTTGGCGTCCTAGATCCACGAGGATGAGAACACTTTCTGCCTCCTGCTGAGGAAGAGCCAGCTCTCCAACCTCCTCCAGCACGTTCTCCACCTCAGTGTGTTTGACCTGCGAGGCTGCTGTTTTCTGCAGGAGAGGCTCGTCCTGCCCTGCCTTGCTTCCTTTCTCGTGGTGGCGCGCCAGGGTCTGCCGTGCCCAGGAGCGCCCCGCCACCAGGACCACAAACACAACCTCCACCACCACACACACGGCACACACGAAGCAGAACACAAACGTCTTGTGTTCCTGCTCGGCCTTCTGGATCTGCCTCTACAGGCAGGCCAGACGTTCCTTGCTGCCCACCATCATGGACAGAATCTCCCCCCAGCTGTCACCCAGGGGGAAGCTACACTCCGCAAGGGGGTCCCTTGGGGAGGCCAGCCACGAGGCGGTCACCAGGTGCCCCCGCACCTTCCCCAGCAGGGTGGTGTGGGGCCCTGCGTCCCGCCAGGCCCTCATCACCCGACGCAGCTCGTCGGCCTCCAGCACCAAGCCCACCAGCACGAGGGTGATCGCCACCCTCATCACCAACACTACCACCAGGCGGAAGCATCTCAAGCTGACAAAGTTTTGCATTTTTATATGAAATTATAATTGTGAAGAAAGAAGTAAAAGGAACCGCGGCGAGGTGGATGTACAAAAGGGGATGGTAGTGGAGGGCGACCTCCTCGTCACCACCACTTTAACTGTTAAACCAAATTATTCATGGAAAGAGAAATCGTCAAACTTGGGTAAATTCTTTATATACATGTATATTATTGATGTTATTGTCGATTCATTGGTGATATGCGTATATCATTCATTATATAAAACTGAGTAGTATCAGATTTTGTAATAGAGAATCTTATTTAAAAGACATTTAATGCTTGCTTTTAACAATCTCTCGGTTTATTCTTTCTTCCTGAAAACAAACACGTAATACCATACTTAGATATTATAATTCAATCCCATTTCTCTTAATAATTGGAAGTAAGCTACAAAAAGTCCTTTAAACATTTCGTAATTCACATACTGCTGTCGTAACATAATTAGCTTTAGTTTTAAATGATGCATTTTTTTATGTGTTAATTTAGTAATATGGGAAATAAGAGTCACATCAAATTTGACATCTGATGAACAATTCGATAGTCAATTAATGCCATGTTAATTAATGGCAGCATTTATAGCATAAGGTTTGTAAGTGATTGTTTTACGTTAATGCCAAAGTTTAAAAGCCAGGTTATAGTACATGAACATTCAATAGTTTAGCATTTGTACTGCACTGAAGGGAAATCAAACTTTATACTCGACTTATGCGAGTAGATGGTTGGCAAAAATATAGTTTGAACGTAGTTATGTTTCCCCTTCACATTCATGCATATTATCATGTTTAACTTGTTATTACGAACGAAAATGTTGCGTATTGCTAATATGCTTTCGCTGGAAATTTCCAGAGTCGAATAATTTTTAAATGAACAACAGAAAGAATGCCAATGAAAATAACTACACGAATATGGTAGGTGACATAAAGAGGCGATAATAACTGAAAATGAGCTGGGAGAAAAGAGTATGTTTATGGCAAGGAACGCTGTACAATTTATTTACCTAGTAACGTACAGAACTTAACAATGTTCGTGCTATGTGTGTGTGTGTGTGTGTGTGTGTGTGTGTGTGTGTGTGTGTGTATGCATGTGTGTGTGTATGTGTGTGCGTGTGTGTGTTCGCACGTGTGTTATTGTGTGTGTGTGTGTGTGTGTGTGTGTGTGTGTGTGTGTGTGTGTGTGTGTGTGTGACAGAGGTGGGCCCCGCAAACGAAAATCCACTTCCGCAAACGCAAATCCGCAAACTTCAATCCTTAAGTTCCGCAACCGTATGTCCGCAAATTTCTTGAAGTTCACACTTCCGCAAATCTGCAAACTAATTATGTGATATTTTCTCTGCATTTATTGCAAAAATAGAGGTGAAACACTTTGTGGTAGTAAATTATATACTATTTTCTAAATCACTTGTGGCAATAATTTTTTTTATATACGTATATACATATATTATATATATATATATATATATATATATATATATATATATTATATATATTAATATATATATATACTATATATATATATTATATAGATATATATATATATATATATATATATATATATATATATTATCTATATATATATATATATATATATATATATATATATATATATATCTCATATATATATATATATATATATATATATATCTCATATATATATATATATATATATATTATATATATATATATATATATATATATATATATATATATATAATATATATATCTCATATTATATATATATATATATATATATATATTATATATATATATATATTTATATATATATATCTATAATCTCATATATATATATTATATATATATATATATATATATATATATATATATATATATATATATATATGCATATTTTACCTAACCTACCTTTATCTACTGAACTGTGACAAAACTGTTTTAACTCTGTGTCTTGTCCATTTGATATTCTCTTCTTCACCTCTCCAGAAGGTCTTTTGGTGTCTCATTTATCTGTTGCACTCCTCATCTCCTCTGTTCTCTCTTCCTGTTTTCTCCGTATCTCTCTTGTCCTGCTCATAAAAAGGATGCAATCAGCATATGCCAAGTAACATCTAACCAAATTTCTTGTTTCTTACTATAATTTTGTGTTGGCCCCAGTCAGAGCTTATCTTATTTTTGTAAGAAAAAAAAAGGCTATTTGAGATCCGGGGCTATTCATAAAACATTCGGGGCTACAGCCCCCAATGCCCAGGCCTAACTACGCCTATGCCATCAACACCACCATTCATAAGAACATAAGAACATAAGAAAATAAAGAAGCTACAAGAGGCCGCGAGGCCTATACTTGGTAGTTCCTGTGAACCCTTCACCCTCGCGAGCGAGCTTCGTCTTCAAGCGAAGGCCTAGCTTAAGTTAAATACTTGAAAGTTCTTCCTCTTTTTCTCTTGGCTCACGCCCCCGAGGGAATTACCCACGCCCCCCAGGTTAAGAACCGCTGATATATTCTGTTCACACTTTAGTCACGGCCTGAATCCTAGACCTTTAAAGTTATCCACAGCCATGGGTTTCGCTGTGGGAAATAATGTCATGCATGAATGTCATCTTTACATCCTTCCTTATTGCCCATTCTCTCATCATTGTTTTTGGCTTAATTCTCATTCCATATTGGTCTGTGAACTCAATTACTTCACTCTTTCTTTTCTCAATGACTATCACATTATGCCATCATTAACTATTAGGTTTCTTCTCTCATAAACCACACTAAAAATCATTTATCAATTTCTATAAATCTTGTACCACTGCTATTTTTATGAGTAAAGTGTAATTTGTAAAAAAATATGATACTGAGCTTAATTTTGTCTCATGATCTCTTTATCAACATTTCTGACCTATGCTTTCATTTCTCTCACCATTGCACCCAGGAAAAAAGTTGAATGACAATGGTAACGTTATTTATGCCTTCCTTGTCTTCCATCTATACGTAGTTTATACACATACATGAAATAATACAGCATCGCAATCTCTTAGGTCAGGATTCACGATTGGTAAATAGCGTGACCTGGTCTCTAGCCTGTAGTGAAATTTTGACTTATTTCATGGACTAGATTTATTCTTAGAAATGTGGTAAAGTTAAGTATAACTTTTTATCTGTCCTACAAGGAAGACAGTTTGGGACTATGCCTACGATACTATTGATATACTTTTAAGTAGTAAGATTGATATTGTCTGATAGCGTGTGCTGGCACCGAGTACAGTCCCATTGTTGACAGGTTTGTTGTTGCTCTTTCGATATAAATGAATGCCATATAGAGTAGAGGGTCATCAATGATTGATTCATAGTTACAGGACAGTGCACGGCCATAGACGACCACAATACTTTCGGTGCCTTCAGTTCAACACTCCATCGTGAGGCACTCAACCTGACACCGTTGTAGCTGACACAGCCGTCACCACCACCACGCCTGCTGCTGACGGCGCCACCGTAGGGAAGGGTGAGTACTGATAAATGTTTAGTGTTCCACCAGGGATGGACTGAGAACAAGAGCTTAGCATCTCAACACAAATATTGGTAATTTCTGCAAATACTGACAAGAAAATATTGTTAATACAATTATTCAGATATGCGTAGTTTTTTTGTCTGTTTATTTTGTTTGTTTAAGTGAAACTAAATTGATAAGTAAAGAAAGATCCACATACTTATTAGAAACCATAAAAGACTTACATTTTTCTGTGAATGTGAACATTTTGTTAAAGTTTCGATGCATTTGCAGACATTCTCGACTTTTGAGAGAGAAAAAAATAGGGTTAAAATGTATGAAATAGTGTTTTAAGCCTGAGTACCGAGTGTGATCCCTCCCTCCCTGTAGCACACCAGTACATTTGTAGCCTATGTAGATTGTTCTTGTTTCCGGGAATATAATTTGTAGGAACTAATAATGGTCCTGCAAAGTTTTGATACCGAGGTAAGGTAAGTAAAGCACAGGAAGTAAAATAATGGTAAAACATAAGATACATTGCCCTTGTTTGGAGAAAATTATGGGCGGAACAAGGTCATCAGAGCGACAAAAAAGTAATTTGTCATTTTTCCAAGCATGTGGTTCAAGGTAGCGAGTGTTGTGCCTGTAATCACACGGCAATCTTATCATCATTATTATTATTATCATTATTATTATTATTTATCATCATTATTATCATTATTACAAGTGCAGATGTTGCTTGATGGATATGCTGTTTTTTTATTTTTTATTTGGTGTGTGTGTGTGTGTGTGTGTGTGTGTCTGTGTGTGTGTGTGTGTGTGTGTGTGTGTGTGTGTGTGGTGTGTGTGTCTCTGTGTCTGTGTCTGTGTCTGTGTGTGCGTGTGCGTGTGCGTGTGCGTGTGCGTGTGCGTGTGCGTGTGCGTGTGCGTGTGCGTGTGCGTGTGCGTGTGCGTGTGTGTCTGTGTCTGTGTCTGTGTCTGTGTCTGTGTCTGTGTCTGTGTCTGTGTGTGGTGTGTGTGTGTGTGTGTGTGTGTGTGTGTGTGTGTGTTGGGGGAGGGGAGTTGACGAGCATGACAAGTGGTAAAGTCTCACGATACAAGGGGAAGGGGAGATGAGGTGAGGGGAGAGGGGGGAGGTATGAGGGGAGGGAGTGGACTCATTCGTATGTAAATTAGTCGGTTCAGTGTGCCCTAATGTGCCCGACGATGGGGTAATTAGGGATGGAGACAAATTACTTTCCTTCCACACCCTTCCTTCCTTTTCCTTTCCCTCTTCCTCTTCCTCACCCTCCCTCCCTCTTCCTTTCTCTCTTCCTTTACTTTATATATTTTTTGTTTTTCCCTTATTTTTCGTTCCTTCTTTACTTCCGTCATCGTCTTTTTGTGTTTCTCTCCTTCTTCCTCTTCGTTCTGTATCTTGTGTTCTTCTTACTCCTCTTCCCATCATCATCATCATCATCATCATCATCATCATCATCATCATTTTCACTTGTAACTTCAAATCCTTCTTTAATTTTTCTGTTTCAACCCATCACATTTTTCTTTTTTCATCTTCTTTCACTCCTCATCAGTCAGTCAGTCAGCTGACAAGTCGGTGAAGTTAGTAAGTCAGTCGCGTGGCAAATTATTATTTCTTAAGAACTTTTCTACACGAAGGTGTAATAATGGTTGACTGTCATTGTTGGAACTGTGGTGGTGGTGGTGGTGGTGGGGGTGGTCTTAAAACTACTACTGTGATTACTGCTACTGCTGCTACTACTACTACTACTACTACTACTACTACTACTACTACTACTACTACTACTACTACTAGTACTGTTTTCCTATTTTAATCGCTGCCACTACTACTACTACTATACTACTACTATTACTACTACTACTACTACTACTACTACTACTGTTTTACTATTTTAATTGCTGCCACTACTACTACTACTATTACTACTACTATTACTACTATATACTACTACTACTACTACTACTATACTATACTATACTACTGCTACTGCTACTGCTACTACTACTACTACTACTATTACTACTACTACTACTACTACTACTACTACTACTACTACTACCACCACAATGAGTACTGCTGCTGCTGCGAAAAAAGAAGATAAAATAAACCCGGTTAATTATAACGAAAATAAGTTTGTTTTCAGTAAAAAGGTTACAAGTACACTAATATTTTTTTTGTAAACAACATTGTATTCCAGAAAGCTTTCACACACGTACACACGCACACACACACACACACACACACACACACACACACACACACACACACACACATTGCCCTCATACATAATAGGCAAGGCGGACAAACAAACGAACGTACATTATTAGTAACATTTGCATAATACTTATTTTATAGAAGCGATACAAACAAGGCACTGATGCACTCACGCACGAATAATATAATGTTTTTTATTCATTGTATTCGTGGTGAAGTGTCTATTGATATATTTTTTTCACTTATTCATTTACAAATTTTCTAGTTTTTCTAATTCTTTTTACTTGACTGTCTTGCTTTGTCTTCTTCTTCTTCTTCCTCCTCCTCCTCCTCCTCCTCCTCCTCCTCCTCCTCCTCCTCCTCCTCCTCCTCCTCCTCCTCCTCCTCCTCCTCCTCCTCCTCCTCCTCCATAATGTCTCTTTAATTGGTTCTATTTCACTTTGATGTTTTATTTCGTCTGGTTTGTATTTAAGAACATAAGAACATAAGAAAATAAGGAAGCTACAAGAGGTCGCGAGGCCTACACGTGGTAGTTCCTGTATTTGATGATTTTAACTTTTTTTTCAGGTTCAGTTTTGTCTTTGCTTGGTAGCTTATAGATGAGTCTTGTTTGACTCATAATTGCCTCGTTTGTTTGCTTGTTTGTTTTCACTGATTCTTTATTACCGAATTTTCCATAGATTGAATTTGCTTACACCTTTCACTTACATCTTTTCTTCACTTGTTTGTCTTTTTGTCAGGTTAGGTCACCACTTCACTGTTTCTTTATTATTTTTGCATCATGTATAAGTCTTTTTACACTTATTAGCGAGGTAAGGCAGATATGGAGGGAGTGATGTGGTCAATGATGAAAACAGTGACGAGGTGGTGTGACGTGGGTGTTGGGTGTTACATGGCTTTAAGGGATGGCTGCTTAGCTGTGTTTAGGTCATGGAGAGGTCAGGTGAACGGTCATATGGTGGCGTTCATGAGGTCAGGCCGTTCATACACGTTCTATACGTACGGGATGTAGGAGGCTATTTAGGTTTGTCAGGGCGGTCGTTGATACACGTTCAATACGAGATATGAAAGCTCAGGTTTGTTTAGGAAGGTCAGGTGAACGTTTATGAATTGAGGTCGTTCATACAAGTTCTATACGGGATGTAGGAGGCTATTTAGGTTTTTCAGGGCGGCCGTTCAACTTCAGTCACGTTCAGTACGAAATATGGGAGCTCAGGTTTGTCAAGGAAGGACAGGTGAACGTTCATGAGTTGAGGTCGTTCATACACGTTCAGTACGAGATATGGGAGCTCATATTTGTTCAGGAAGGTCAGGTGAACGGTCGTGTGTTGGCGTTCATGAGTTAAGGCCGTTTATACGCGTTCTATACGGGATGTAGGAGACTATTTAGGTTTGTCAGGACGGCCTTTCAGCAGGTTTGTTTAAGAAGGTCAGGTGAACGGTCGTATGTTGGCGTTCATGAGTTGCGGCCGTTCATACACGTTCCGTACGAGATGCAGGGGTTTGTGTCAGTAGGGGCGCCACACTGGATCAGGGGCGCGGTGAGGGGGCTGTCCTGCGAGGGAAGTAAGGGCCCCTAGACTCCCTAGTGGGGGCAGGGAGGTGGAGGTGGTGGAGGACGTACCCCTATGGACCTCCTCTCGTGGTGGGGGTGAGGAGACGGGAGGGGCGTGTGGTGGGGGGAAGCCCGTACACAGGGAGGAGTAGATGAGGGAGGCGGGGAGGAGGGGAGGACCTAGGTACACTCCCTCACCCCCACCTAGGATGCCCCCGATGCAGCCCCCCGCTGATTGGCTGCTGGATAGGCTTGCCCCGCCCCCTAGAAGACCCGCCCCGCCCCCTAGGATGCCCAGGGCGGCGGCGGCGGCGGGGCTGAGGAAGTCCTTGGGCAGGGCCAGGACGCGGTCACCGGCGCTCAGGTGCTCCGACAACACTGCGGGAGGGAGGGAGATTATTATTGTTATTATTACTACTATAAAAAATGATGCTACAGCTACAATGATAGTGATGATGATAACACTGGGGGAGGGAGGGAGGGAGGGAGGGTGAGGTTATTATTGTTATTACTATACCACTATAATGATGATGATGATGATGGTAATGGTATCTGTAATAGTAGTAATAATTAGTAATAGTTATTATTTTTTATTTACGTTGGAGCCTAAAAAAATGAGGTGGTTATAGAGTATTATTATTGTTATTACTATCACTACAATGATAACAATGATGATAATGATGATAATGATAGTAATGGTATCACTATCCGATAACACTGGGTAAGGGAGGAGATAGCGAGATTGTTATTGTTATTACTACTACTACTACTACTACAATGATGATGATGATGATAGTACCAGTAATAATAGTCTTATAATACTGGGGAAGGGCAAAGGGGCGAGTGAGGTTGTTATTGTTATTACTACCACTACAATGATGATGATGGTAATAATGATAGTAATAGTAATGGTTAGTAATAGTTAGAGGTCGTTAACCTCTTCACGCCCAGATCTTTCCATTGCTATAAAAAATCATATGTTGTCATGCCCTAAAATTACGAAAAGTAACTTAATATACCAAATTAGTTAGTCGACAAGGAAACTAAACAGGTCATATCTATAAAATATTACTTATATTAACTAAAATTGTCTAATGGTAGGGGAGAGCGGGGCAGGTTGCATCGAGGGTAGGTTGCATCATTGCCTCTAACTCGCATGTTATCACACGTACGTACATCGTCTTAATACTACTACTACTACTACTACTACTATAAACTACTACTACTACAACTACAACAATAATAATAATAAAAAAAGTTAATGCGAGTTAGAGGCAATGATGCAACCTACCCTCGATGCAACCTGCCCCGCTCTCCTCTACCCAAATTACAATGGAAATTATGTTCTGGGCCTCAAGGGGTTAACAGCAAGACGTTCCCTGTAATACAAAGCCTTAAAAGGACAAACTTAACTCATTAACTTAAAATGCCTTTGGGTGAAAATAACTTATTATTATTATTAAAAAGGTCGAGGATTGACTTGCTTAACTTACAACTTAGATGATTACTCGCCGCCGCCGCCGCCGCTTCTTGTGTGGTGACGCCCCTCTGTGTGGGCGTGAGGTGAGGGTGGTGGGCGGCGTGGGCGGCTGAGGGGCACGCCGGGAGGGAGGAGCCGAGGTAGGGAGGGGGGTAGGGCGTGGTGGTGGAATAGCCGGGCCAGGCAGCCTCCATTACTCCTGCTGGGGGGGGGGGTGAAGGGAGGGGGCGTTAGTATGGGGGGAGGTGGGGGGTGAGGGAAAGTGGGGGAATGGAGGGGTAGGGGGAAAGTGGGGCAATAGGGGTAGGGGCCGTGAGTATGGGGGGAGGTGGGGGGTAGGGGGAGAAGTGGGGAAATAGGTGTAGGGGGAAAGTGGGGGAATGGAGGGGATACGAAAAGGAGGAAAGTATAGGAGAAGAAGGGATGAGAGGAAAGGAGGAAATAAGAGGGAGGAATAAGGAGGAAAGGAGGAAATGAAGGAAGGAAAGAGGAAATGAAGGAAGGAAGGAATGAGAAGGAAGGAGGAAATGAAGGAAGGAAAGGAGGAAATGAAGGAAGGAGGAAATGAAGGAAGGAAAGGAGGAAATGAAGGAAGGAAAGGAGGATATGAAGGAAGAAAAGGAGGAAATGAAGGAAGGAAAGGAGGATATGAAGGAAGGAAAGGAGGAAATAGAGCGAGGAATGCAAGAAAGAATAATGATGAGGAAAGTTTATTGGTATACTGCAAAGAGAGAAGTGGAAGAAAAAAAGGGAAGGAAGAGAAAGAGAAACGAAAGAACTGATAAAGGGTAGACGTGGTTAGGGTTTTATAAGGGTATGCAAGTAAGGGGTAAAAAGTGTAAGGGAAGGAAGGGACTGTAAATGGAATGGAAGCTAGTAAAAAAGGGGAGGGAGGAAGGGGGAATGAAAGGGGAATAGGGGAAGTGTACACGAGAGGAGGTAAAAGGTGGATGAGGGGAGAAGGAGGAAGGGGTGAGGAGATGTAAGGGGTGAGGGGTCTGTGTGTGAGGGGTAACGGGTGAGGGGATGTGTGTGTGGGGTGACGGGTGAGGGATGTGTGTGAGGGGTGACGGGTGAGGGGATGTGTGTGAGGGGTGACGGGTGAGGGGATGTGTGGTGAGGGGATGTGTGTGAGGGGTGACGGGTGAGGGGATGTGTGTGAGGGGTGACGGGTGAGGGGATGTATGGAAAAGGTGAGGGGATGTGTGTGAGGGGTAAGGGAGTATATGTGAGGGGTAAGGGGATATGTGTGAGGGATGAAAGGTTGTATATGGGGTGAGGGGAAGTGTGTGAGGGGAACATTGGTCTAGTGGTCCCCGAGGGGTAATGACAGACCGTGTTGTGGCATATGTGGTCACGTATCCCCTCCCATTTGTCAGCACTTAACAAGACCCCCAGTAACACACACACACACACACACACACACACACACACACACACACACCTAACTCCCTTCAGCTACTATATATACACTTACTCCTCATACAAACTCCTCCTTTCTTTTCCTTTTTCTTTTCCCTTTCCCTCCCCTTCCTTTAATTCCTAACAATTCCCCTTCTCTCCTCTATCATTTCCCCTCCTTCCATTTTCCCCTCACTTCCCTCTCCTCTTACAATTTCAATCCTTCAATTATTCTCTCTCCGTACTTATTGTTCCTCCAGACGCTTAATTTTTTACAGCTCCACTTTTTTTTCATTCCAACCTCCACAGCTTTCACCCCCTCCACACTGTTCCTATTCCACACGTGTAATGGAGGAATGATGGGTAAGGTGTGTGTGTGGAAGATGATGGGTGGAAAGAGTAGGTGGATAGGTGGATTTGAAGAGATTTATAAAGGTAATTGCAGTACGGTTTAAGGTGGAATGGATTGAATTTCAGTAAGATTGTGTAATGGAAGATGGAATGGCTGTTGATGGGGTGAGAGTGGATGGGAGTGAGGTTTTATTGTGGAGGAGGGGTCAGGAGGGAGTGGGAGAGGTAGGGGGAGAGGGGGAGGGGTTTTAAAGGGGTGGGGGGAGGAGAGTAACTGTGTGTGTGCGGCTTACGTCTATTAAGCTCAGGTAAAAAGCGAGTCTCAGGAGTGTTTTAAATGTGTGTGTTGCGTGCTAAAGGGTCATATAGGAAGGGTGTGTGTGTATTCATCTAGTTGTATTCATCTAGTTGTATTTTACAGGGCCTGAGCAACGCTCGTATGGCCCCGTCTCCATATCAACATTTATTTTTCTCATTCATCCTTAGTTTTGGCCGAAGCCACCACCCCGGGAGGCAGGTTATAAACCCCCGGCTAACACCCGGTACCCATTCACTGCTGGGTGGACAGGGGCTCGGGTTCTAAGGAAACAGCCCATCTGTTTTCGCTCCGCCCGGGGATCGAACCCGGGACTTCTCGGTTGTGAACCGAGCGTGCTTCCCCTACACTACGGAGTACCATAAGAGTGAGTGTGTGTGTGTGTGTGTGTGTGCGTTATTCACCCATGGTCTTGTCCACGCGAGCTGGCTCGCGATCGCCTGTTTTCACCCTCTCAGTGCGAGCTTGGAGCTCATTATTACCGATCTTTGGGCAATGCTGGGACCTCACACACCACACACCCCCATCCCCTTGCTCAAGGGGGACAGTAACCGCCCTGAATTTGTCAGTGAAAAATCCCCGGGAGCGCAAGGATTCGAACCGCCTACCCACAGAATGGGAGCCCGGCACGCTGTCACCTGACCATCGCGGTGTGTGTGTGTGTGTGTGTGTGTGTATTTACCTAGTTGTATTTACCTAGTTGTAACATACAGGAAAAAAGCTATGCTCGTACTGTCCCGTCTCCAAATCTACTATTATCCAGCTTGCCTTTTTAAGTCCTGAATTAATAAAAAATATTAAATGTAGCCCCGGCTGGATTCGAACCAACGACACATGGCGAGTAACAATCTGTACCAATGCTCTACCACTGAGCTACGGAGCGTTCACAGATAATGAAAAGAAAAAAAGGAATTAAACGAACGAATGAAGGAAGGAAAGGTGTGAGCGTGTGTGTGTGTGTGTGTGTGTGTGTGTGTGTGTGTGTGTGTGTGTGTGTGTGTGTGTGTGTTGTGTGAAGGAGAGATGTTCAGTAGTTTACACATCACATTATCATTATTACTATTATTATTATTATTGTTATTATTATTATTGTTATTATTATTATTATTATTATTATTGACGGACGTGTCGCTACTTCTCCAGGAATTTCATTAACCCTAAACATTCTTCCGTAACAAGAGAACCCATAACACATTCCTCGCCACTATTACTGCTGCTACCACCACCATGACTACCCTACCACCTGTGTTACTGCGGCTGTTACTACTGCTACTACTACTATTACTGCTGCTACTACTCTACTACTATTACTGCTACTACTACTACTACTACTACTACTACTACTACTATTACTGCTGCTACTACTACCCTGCCACTTCCACTTTCACAACTACTACTATCACCCACTACTACATTACTACTACTACTGCCCTGCCACTTCACTACTACTACTACTACTACTACTACTACTACTACTACTACTACCCTGCCACTTCCACTTTCACAGCTACTACTACTACTACTACCATTACCACTACCACTACTACTACTACTACTACTACTACTACTACTACTACTACTATCCTGCCACTACCACTTCCACTACTACTACTACTACTACTATCCTGCCACTTCCACTTTCACAACTATTACTACTACTACTATTACTACTACTAACTACTACTACCCTGCCACTTCCACAACTACTACTATTACCACCCACTACTACTACTACTACTACTACTACTGCCCTGTCACTTCCACCACTACTACTACTACTACTACCCTGCCACTACCGCTACTACTACTACTACTACTACTACTACTACTACTACTACTACTACTACTACTACTACTACTACTACTACTACTACTACTACTTCCCCACTTCTTTTATAATTGCTACTTAACATTACTCCTTGTACAGTATACATCCACCACCAACACCACCACCACCACCAAAGTATTTTCTTCGTAATCATCACCATCCTATATTCCTATTTATTTCACCACCACAATCATCACCACCATCACCACCGTCACCACCGCCTCCTATCACTGTTTTCACTGCTGCTAAACCCATGTCTTCTGTCATATACTATCGGCTTATGTAGCTCAGTGGCGTTAAATCTATATTGAAATTGGTTTTGGCAAGATTATTGAAGAGATTGAGGAAAGACATAAGGAAGGAAAGAAAGGAGAAGAAGGGAGAGGAGGGAGGAGGGAGGAAGGAAGGAAGGAAGGAAGGAAGGAAGGAAGGAAGGAAGGGAAGGAGAAGCAGGGAGTGGAGGGTGGGGGGGGAATGAACGAATGAATGAATGAAGGAATGAATGAAGGAATGAAGAAGGAAGGAAGGGACACATGAGATAAAGGATAGAAAGGAAAGAGAAAAAGACAGGGAGAGGTGTAGATAGAGTAAGATAATTGAATGATAATACATGAGTCAATATGAAAAATATGAAGAAATACGGACGAACAGGATAACAGAAACCAATACTCGTAGATGTTGAGGGAGGGAGAGAGGAAATAGATACATAGTGTAGTAATGATGAAATATGAGAATACAGTTTAGCATTAAGGGATAGGGAAAGGAAGGGATAGGGAAAAGAAGGTAAGGGAAAGGAAGGGAAGGTAAAGAAAGGGGTGAGGAATGGAAGGGAAAGGGGTGGGGAATGGAAGGTAAAGAAGGGGAGGGGAATGAAAGGGAAGCGAAGGGATGAGAAAGGAAAAGGAAGGAAAATAGAAGGCAAAGAAGGGAAGGGAGAGGGAAAGGAAGAGAAGGTAAAGAAGGGGAGGGGAATGGAAGGGAAAGGGGTGGGGAAAGGAAGGGAGGGGAAGGTAGGGAAGGGGAGGGGAACAGAAGGAAAAGGATGGAAAAGGAAAGAAAGAAGGAAAAGGAAGGAAAGGGAAAGGAAGAGAAGGTAGGGAAAAGATGGGGAATGTAAAGAAGGGAGGGGAAGGGGAAGGTAAAGAGGGGGAGGGGAAGGGGAAGGGAAGGAGGAAGGGGGTATGTTCGTGACGAGGGCTGAAGCTCGTAAATTCGTGAGGCCGCAAGAGTGGTGCCGCGTCCCCCGCACTGTACTTACCTCCTCCCCGTGTGTGCCTAAGTGAAAAGTGATCCCCCCGTGGGCGTGGTGCCGACACACACACACACACACACACACACACACACACACACACACACACACACACGGGAGTACATACAAAGGGTGACCATATACATACATAAACTCACATGCCATGCCCTTAGTCACGAATATGTATGTGTGTGTGTGTGTGTGTGTGTGTGTGTGTGTGTGTGTGTGTGTGTGTGTGTGTGTGTGTGTGTGTGTGTGTGTGTGTGGTGGGGAGGTAATAGTCTGTTTGTCTGGTTGTCTGTCTGATTGAAACTCTCTCTCTCTCTCTCTCTCTCTCTCTCTCTCTCTCTCTCTCTCTCTCTCTCTCTCTCTCTCTCTCTCTCTCTTCTCTCTCTCTCAATAGTCAGTTAGTCAATCATGTTAGTGTGTGTGTGTGGTGTGTGTGTGTGTGTGTGTGTGTGTGTGTGTGTGTGTGTGTGTGTGTGTGTGTGTGTGTGTGTGTGTGTGTGTGTGGTGTGTGTGTGTGTGTGTGTGTTCCCGATAAGGGAACTCTGTAGTGTAGTGGTTAGCACGCTCGGCTTACAACCGAGAAGTCCCGGGTTCGATCCCCGGGTGGAGCGAAAGATAGATGGGTAGTCTTTCTTAAATCCCTAGCCCCTGTCCACCCAGCAGTGAATGGGTACCGGGTGCCAGCCGGGGGTTTGTAACCCCCCCCCCGGGGTGGTGGCTTCGGCCAACACTAATATGCAGCAGCGGTAGATCACTATGGCTCTGAGGCATTATCCTCTAAACAAAAACAAACAAACAAACAAGTGTGTGTGTGTGGAGGGGAGGTAATAGTCTGTTTGTCTGGTTGTCTGTCTGGTTGAAACTCTCTCTCTCTCTCTCTCAATAGTCAGTTAGTCAATCAGTTATTGTGTGTGTGTGTGTGTCGATAATGTAAATGTGCGTGTATAGGCGTGTGTGTGTGTGTGTGTGGTTTCATGTGAGCGTGTGCGTGTATGTGTATGTATACAGTCTAGTAGCAGTTGTGTGTGTGTGTGTGTGTGTGTGTCTTACCATTGTACTTGAAGGCGAGGGAGGCGGTGAGGGGGTCGGCGGCGCGGAGGGGGTCGAGGGGGGGCAGGAAGGGGCGCCCCATCCAAGGGAACCCGCCGCACCCTGTCACCAAAAAAACCCATTACTATCATGACTATTATTATCATTGTTATTATTAGTACCATTATTATTATTATTATTATCATTATTATCATTAGTAGCATTATTATTATTATTATCATTATTATCATTGTTATCATTAGTAGCATTATTATTATAATTATTATCATTGTTATCATTAGTAGCATTATTATTATTATTATTATTATCATCATTGTTATCATTAGTAGCATTATTATTATTCTTGTTATTATATTTTTATTATATATTATCATTGCCATTATTATTGTTATTATAAGAACATAAAAGAACTTAAGAAAATAAGGAAGCTACAAGAGGCCGTGAGACCTACACGTGGTAGTTCCTGTTATCTATATCATCATTTTTATTATCTATCATTATTATCATTATCATCATTATTCATTATTATTATAATTATTATTAATATTATCATCAAAATTATTTTAAATAGAATTGATTACCTCTACTGTCTAAGAACAATAACATGTAAAAACGTACGCTAATATACACACACACACACACACACACACACACACACACACACACACACACCACACACACACACACACCTCATACACACCACCCCCCCCCCCCAAACACACACACACACACACACACACAACACACACACACACACACACACACACACACACACACAACACACACACAAACACACACACACACACACACACACACACACACACACATACCACACACTCTCACACACACTCACCCCCCCCAAACACACACACACACATACACACACACACATACACACACACTCTCACACACACTCACCCCCCCCCCCCCAAACACACACACACACACACACACACAC
Source organism: Chionoecetes opilio (assembly GCA_016584305.1). Taxonomy (NCBI): domain Eukaryota; kingdom Metazoa; phylum Arthropoda; class Malacostraca; order Decapoda; family Majidae; genus Chionoecetes; species Chionoecetes opilio. The sequence goes on from JACEEZ010009020.1 coordinate 197,024, forward strand.
ACACACACACACACACACACACACACACACACACACACACACACATACACACACACACATAAAAAAAAAAAAAATCGTCATCCCATTCCCTTCCCCTCAAAAAACTTCCTTCCTCCCCCTCCCTTCCCCCCTCTCTTCCCTTTCCTTCACCCCCCTTCCCCTTTATCCCCATTACACTCCCACCCCCATTTAACCTCCCCATTAAGTACACACGAAGCCGTATAAAACCATCACTCCTTCCCCATTAGCACCGCGTGACAGGCTGATTCCATTCCCCATTACTTCTCTCTCTCTCTCTCTCTCTCTCCTCTCTCTCTCTCTCTCTCTCTCTCTCTCTCTCTCTCTCTCTCTCTCTACAACCCCTTTCCTTCCCATAATCCCTTCTTTCAACCTTTTTTTCCTCAATAATCTCTCCTTTCAACCCTTTTTTCCTCCGTAATCCCTCTTTCAACCATTTTTTCCTCCATAATCCTCCTTTCAACCCTTTTTTCCTCCATAATCCCTTCTTTCAACCCTTTTTTCCTCCATAATCCCTTCTTTCAACCCTTTTTTCCTCCATAATCCCTCCTTTCAACCCTTTTTTCCTCCATAATCCCTCCTTTCAACCCTTTTTTCCTCCATAATCCCTTCTTTCAACCCTTTTTCCTCCATAATCCCTTCTTTCAACCCTTTTTCCTCCATAATCCCTTCTTTCAACCCTTTTTTCCTCCTTAATCCCTTCTTTCAACCCTTTTTCCTCCATAATCCCTTCTTTTAATCCCTTTTTCCTCCATAATCCCTTCTTTCAACCCTTTTCCTCCTTAATCCCTTCTTTCAATCCTTTTTCCTCTATAATCCCTTCTTTCAACCCTTTTTCCTCCATACTCCCTTCTTTCAACCCTTTTTTCCTCCATAATCCCTTCTTTCAACCCTTTTTCCTCCATAATTCCTTCTTTCAACCCTTTTTCTCTCCTAATCCCTTCTTTCAACCCTTTTTCCTCCATAATCCCTTCTTTCAACCCTTTTTTCCTCCATAATCCCTTCTTTCAACCCTTTTTTTCCTCCATAATCCCTTCTTTCAACCCTTTTTCCCCATAATCCCTTCTTTCAACCCTTTTTTTCCTCCATAATCCCTTCTTTCAACCCTTTTTTCCCCCATAATCCCTTCTTTCAACCCTTTTTTCCCCCATAATCCCTTCTTTCAACCCTTTTTTCCTCCATAATCCCTTCTTTCAACCCTTTTTCCTCCCATAATCCCTTCTTTCAACCCTTTTTTCCTCCATAATCCCTCTTTCAACCCTTTTTTCCCCTTCCCTTCTTTAACCCTTTTTCCCCATAATCCCTTCTTTCAACCCTTTTTTTCCTCCATAATCCCTTCTTTCAACCCCTTTTTTTCCCCATAATCCCTTCTTTCAACCCTTTTTTCCCCATAATCCCTTCTTTCAACCCTTTTTTTTCCTCCCATACTCCCTTCTTTCAACCCTTTTTTCCCCATAATCCCTTCTTTCAACCCTTTTTCCCCCATAATCCCTTCTTTCAACCCTTTTTCCTCCTATCCCTTCTTTCAACCCTTTTTTCCTCCTTACTCCTTCTTTCAACCCTTTTTTCCTCCTATCCCTTCTTTCAACCCTTTTTTCCTCCTAATCCCTTCTTTCAACCCTTTTTTCCTCCTTACTCCTTCTTTCAACCCTTTTTTCCTCCTTACTCCCTTCTTTCAACCCTTTTTTCCCCCAGAATCCCTTCTTTCAACCCTTTTTCCCCCATAATCCCTTCTTTCAACCCTTTTTCCTCCTTACTCCCTTCTTTCAACACTTTTTTCCCCCATAATCCCTTCTTTTAACCCTTTTTTCCTCCTTACTCCCTTCTTTCAACCCTTTTTTCCCCCTTACTCCCTTCTTTCAACCCTTTTTTCCTCCTTACTCCCTTCTTTCAACCCTTTTTTCATCTTTCTTTCAACCCTTTTTTCCCCTTACTCCCTTCTTTCAACACTTTTTTCCTCTTACTACCCTTCTTTCCAACTTTCTTCCCCAAATCCTTCTTTACCCTTTTTCTCTTTCCCTTCTTTCAACCCTTTTTTTCCCAGATCCCTTAGTTTCACCTTTTTCTCTCCATATCCCTTCTTTCACCCTTTTTTCCTCTTACTCTTCTTTCTCTTCAACACTTTTTTTATCACCTTTCTTCCTTCATTCCTACCAACATTATTTCCTCTTTCTTCTTTCCTTCTTTCCTCTTTTTGTTGTAGATTTCCACTTAGTTTCTTTTTCTGCTTCCATACATTCTCCTCAGTTTTTCTTCTTCTATTTTTCTTCTATTTCGATTTGTTTTCTTAATTTTCGTGTCTCTTCTTCCTGCCTTTCTCTTCCTTTTTTCCCCTGCCTCTGTCTTTCTTCCTTTAGCTTCCTTTTTGCCCTGTCTCTCTCTCTTTCTCTCTGTCTGTCTCTCTGTCTGTCTCTCTGTCTGTCTGTCTGTCTGTCTGTCTCGTCTGTCGTCTTCTTCTTCTTCTTCGTCTTCTGCTGTCTGTCTGTCTCTCTCTCTCTCTCTCTCTCTCTCTCTCTCTCTCTCTCCCTTACCTGACTCGCACCTCTCTTCACCTGCCTGTAATGGGCCTGCGACCGTAATTAACACCTGATTAAGAGAGAGAGAGAGAGAGAGAGAGAGAGAGAGAGAGAGAGAGAGAGAGAGAGAGAGAGAGAGAGAGAGAGAGAGAGAGAGAGAGAGTTGTCTCCCATTTCCTTCTTTTCCTTTTTCTCTTCTCTTTTCTCTCATCTTATATCATTTCCTCACTACTACTACTACTACTACTACTACTATATAACTACTGCTATATAACTACTACTACTACTACTACTACTACTACTACTACTATATAACTACTGCTATATAACTACTACTACTACTACTACTACTACTACTACTACTACTACTACTATATAACTACTGCTATATAACTACTACTACTACTACTACTACTACTACTACTACTATATAACTACTGCTA
>JACEEZ010009020.1:212500-217500 GCA_016584305.1 Chionoecetes opilio
TGGTGGTTATTGTTGTGATGGTGTGGTTGGTTGTTGGGGTGGTTGCTGTGGTGGTGGTAGTTGTTGTGGTTGTTGTTGTGGCAGTGAGTAAGTAACAATCATGGATATGTTGTGGTTAGACTATTGATTTGGGTGTCAAAGAGAATGTGATGGGTGGAATGTGTGTGGTGTTGTGTGTGTCGTGGTGGTGTGTGTGTGTGTGTGTGTGTGTGTGTGTGTGTGTGTGTGTGTGTGTGTGTGTGTGTGTGTGTGTGTGTGTGTGTGTGTGTGTGTGTGTGTGTGTGTGTGTGTGTGTGTGTGTGTGTGTGTGAGAGAGCAGGACAGATAAGTAAAATAAAATAACGCACATAGTTAACCTGAGATTGACACGCCTTAAGACCTCGACCGTGTACATAGGTAAACGCACACACACACACACACACACACACACACACACACACACACACACACACACAGCATAATATACGCATTTGTATGAGTACAGTCGCAGTCATAATCCATGCATGCATTGAATACGTGTGTGTGTGTGTGTGTGTGTGTGTGTGTGTATGTGTGTGTCAATGAATGAATATGTATGAGTATAAGAAGCAGGTGGGTGGGTTGACACGTGGAGGAAAGGGAAGGGGGAGGGGAGGTGTGATGGTGGGGGGGGGAAGAGGGGGTGATGGTGGGGGGAGAGAAGGGAGGGGGTGATGGAGGAAGGAGGGGAGGGGGGAGTAGTGGGGATCGATCGTGTGGTAGGGAGGGAGTGGTAACGAGGATGGTTAGAGGGTTATTAAGTACAGTTGTGGTGGTGAGGGGAGCCCGGATGGTTCGAGAGAGAAGAGAGAGAGAGAGAGAGAGAGAGAGAGAGAGAGAGAGAGAGAGAGAGAGAGAGAGAGAGGAGAGAGAGAGAGAGAGAGAGAGAGAGAGAGAGAGAGAGAGAGAGAGAGAGAGAGAGAGAGAGAATATGTTTGTGTGTTCAACAAACTTTCGCTTTCATTAATCATTAGGGGCGAGACATGAAGCTTAACAATAACAAAACATAAGCACACACACACACACACACACACACACACACACACACACACACACACACAGACACACACACACACACAGACACAGACACAGACACACACACACAGACACAGACACACAGACACACACACACAGACACACACACACACACACACACACACAGACACACACACACACACACACACACACACACACACACACACACACACTAACACAAAGTAAACAAAAGAATGAGTAAGATCACAAATCACGAGCACAAGTGTGTGTGTGTGTGTGTGCGTGTGCGTGTGCTTGTGCGTGTGCGTGTGCGTGTGTGTGTGTGTGTGTGTGTTTGTGTCTGTGTCTGTGTCTGTGTGTGTGTCTGTGTGTGTGTCTGTGTGTGTGTCTGTGTGTGTGTGTGTCTGTGTCTGTGTCTGTGTGTGTGTGTGTGTGTGTGTGTGTGTGTGTGTGTGTGTGTGTGTGTGTGTGTGTGTGTGTGGCTTCCCAGGTGGGAGTATAATGCTAGTGTGAAAAGCTTCCTGCAATTTGACCCTAATTATTGTTTTCCTTCCTCGTATTTGACTGCTAAGTATGCATAATTTTAGTACAATTTGACAAAACCACTATAGGGAGGGAAGGAGTATTGAGGAAGGAAGGAAGGAAGGAAGGAAGGAAGGAAGGAGGGAGGGAGAAGGAAGAAAGAGAAGGAGAGAGGGAGGGAGTATTAGGGGAGGAAGGAAGGAAGAAGAAGGAAGGAAGGAAGGAAGGAAGGAAGGAAGGAAGGAAGGAAGGAAGGAGGGAGGGAGGGAGGGAGGGAGGGAGGAAGGGAGGGAGAGAAGGAAGGAAGGAAGGAAGGAGAGAAGGAGGTAGCGTAGGGAAGGAAGGAATGAAGGAAGGAGGGAGGATGGGAGTGTTGGGGAAGGAAGGAAGAAAGAGAAGGAGAGATAGAGGGAGTATATTGGGGAAGGAAGGAAGGAAGGAAGAGAAGCGAAGAGAGGTGAGAGGAAAGTGATAAAAGAGGAATAGGCAAATGGAGAGAGGAGAGAGAGAGAGAGAGAGGAGAGAGAGAGAGAAGAGAGAGAGAGAGAGAGAGAGAGAGAGAGAGAGAGAGAGAGAGAGAGAGAGAGAGAGAGAGAGAGAGAGAGAGAGAGAGAGAGAAGAGAGAGAGAGAGAGAGAGAGAGAGAGAGAGAGAGAGAGAGAGAGAGAGAGAGAGAGAGAGAGAGAGAGAGAGAGAGAGAGAGAGAGAGGAGAGAGAGAGAGAGAGAGAGAGGAGAGAGAGAGAGAGAGAGAGAGAAAGTTTGAAACATATGTAAAGGTTTTTGTTTTGTTTTGTTTTGTTTTGTTTTGTGACCTATTTATTCTTTGGCAAATCTTAGGATTCAAAATTGCTAGAGAAGAATCACAACTACCACCACCACTTATTTTTTTTTTATATATATTTTTATACCACCGCTACCACCACCACCACAGCCAGCCACCACCACCACAGCCACAGCCAGCCACTACCACCACCACCACCACAGCCACCATCACCACCACCACCACAGCCAGCCACTACTACCACCACCACCACAGCCACCATCACCACCACCACCACAGCCAGTCACTACTACCACCACCACCACAGCCACCATCACCACCACCACCACAGCCAGCCACTACTACCACCACCACCACAGCCACCATCACCACCACCACCACAGCCAGCCACTACTACCACCACCACCACAGCCACCATCACCACAGCCAGCCACTACCAGCACCACCACTACTACCGCCATCACCACCACCACAGCCAGCCACTACCACCACCACCACAGCCAGCCACTACTACCACCACCACCACAGCCACCATCACCACCACCGCTACCGCTACTTTTTTTTATATTATATTTTTATACCACCGCTACCACCACCACCACAGCCAGCCACCACCACCACAGCCACAGCCAGCCACTACCACCACCACCACCACAGCCACTACTACCACTACCACCACCACCACCACCACCACAGCCAGCCACTACCACCACCACCACAGCCAGCCACTACTACCACCACCACACAACCAGCCACTACTACCACTACCACCACCACCACCACCACCACCACAGCCAGCCACTACTACCACCACCACCACCACCACAGCCAGCCACTACTACCAACACCACCACCACCACCGCCATTACCACCACCACCACCACAGCCAGCCACTACTACCACCACCACCACCACCGCCACTACCACCACCACCACCACAGCCAGCCACTACTACCATCACCACCGCCACTACCACCACCACCACCACCCTTTGTTGACTCTTAGCCGCCATGATTGCCACCGCTGACCTTATATTATATTTATTTACTTAACAAATTCCTCGCCTTCTCTTCTTTTTTCTTTTGTATTTCATGACCGCTGCTTCTTTGGCCGCCACCACCATCACCACCATCACAACTACAGCCGCCACTATCATCACCACAACCATCACTATCATTACTTCTACTACGATCATCAAATCGTCATCATCATCAGTCATGTTGTACTATTATCCTTATCTGGGGAGGCGGTAGCAGTGTCGTTAGCGTTTACGAATGACTCGGTCTCGATTCTCGGTGACTCTAGTTCGATCCCCGATGAGACCCATAAATCCACTTAAAATCTTTCTGCACCGTCGAGTGGCCTAAGAACACCCACATGCTGCCCATAACTCTACCTTTGTTTGCGAGTGCATCGGAGGACACAGGGGGGCGGCATGAGCCTCTAATCACAGGCGTCACTATAAAAATCCTGCACGGGCGAGGGTCCAACCATTACAGGCCTCAAGTGAACCTCCAGGGCCTACCATCCCACCCCTGGAGGTCACTGCCTACACGCGCTATAGGCACAAATGTAAAAAAAAAAAAAAAAAAAAAAAATAGTAATAATAATAATACATGTTAGATACTAAGAGCATGTCCGAGCTAATGCGAGTGAGCATTGTAAACAAACATATTCAAATAGCAAGATGCAATTTATTTGGTGTCGGTTCAATGAGATACAAAGTGTTAAGATTGCTCTTCAACATGATTAATGAGTTTTGATAATGATAGAGATAATAATAGTGATGATAGCAGTAATAATGATAATGATAGTATTGCATATCCATCGTTATTCTCATAATAATAACACTGAAAATAATATATGTAATGAAAATTGTAATGTTATTGATATAAATGATTAATCTCAAATTCTAATCATCTCCTTTTCTTTCCGCTTTTACTCTCCTCTGTCTCTCCTCAGCTCCAACGAGAGAGAGAGAGAGAGAGAGAGAGAGAGAGAGAGAGAGAGAGAGAGAGAGAGAGAGAGAGAGAGAGAGAGAGAGAGAGAGAGAGAGAGCACGAACGAACGAACGAGAGAGAGAGAGAGAGAGAGAGAGAGAGAGAGAGAGAGAGAGAGAGAGAGAGAGAGAGAGAGAGAGAGAGAGAGAGAGAGAGAGAGAGAGAGAGGTCTTGATTTTTTCTTTCCCTGCGTGTGGCTCACCTCTGCATGTCAATAAGTGGCAGAAATTTACCTGTGGACGCCGTGGTTGGGGACACACACACACACACACACGGTCGATAACATACACACACATATGCTTATTTTGTTGTCAGTTTAAGTCGAGTCTTTTCCTGTTTCCTTCCTGTAGTAACACGACAATAACTCCTTGATGATATATGGGACGAGTTGTGGGTGACTGTTATAGTGTTGGGGGAGAATGATACTTTTTGTTGTTATTATCATTTATTCAAAGTTATTATAATTCATTCATGTTATTTTTATTATTACTATTATTATTACTCTGATTATCATTAACATTACTAGTGTTATTTATTCATATAATTTATCATCGTTATCACCACCACCACTGAAACAACAACAACAACAACTACTACTACTACTACTACTACTACTACTACTAGGGATTGGCAACTAAGCGGGCTTTGTTACCATTTTTTTTTTTTGCCCTTGGCCAGTCCTT
>JACEEZ010009020.1:222500-232500 GCA_016584305.1 Chionoecetes opilio
TTCCTCCTTTTCCCCTCACTCAACCCTCTGTTTCAACCCACTTCATGTCTTACTTCCTCCACCTCCTCCTTTTCTCCCTCACAATAGACATGGTATCTGTTCATCCTATATTTTATGTTTGACTTGTTTCTCTCTTTCCCCTCATCCAATCCAACCCTCTTTTTTACCACCTTAATTTCTAACATCCTCCTCCTCCTCCTCCTCTTCTCCTCCACCTGCCCCTCCTCCTCTTCTCCCTCACAATAGGTCTCCTGGTATCTGTTCTTCCTATATTTTTTGTGGTTTGACTTAATTCTCCCTTCTTAACCAACCCAACCCTCTTTTTCACCACCTTAATTTCTAACATCCTCCTCCTCCTCCTCCTCCTCTTCTCCCTCACAATAGGTCTCCCGGTATCTGTTCTTCCTACGTATTCCTATGCAAGATTAATAGACATACTATCTATACTATTGAAAGTCTATAGATCTTGTTCCTATGTATTCCTAGTCAGTAGTCTACTCACGTGACTTTGAGCGGGGTTCTCGAGGGCCATCCACCGTGACCTTGATGGCCTTGTTGTAGGTGGCCATCTGAGGGGGCGAGGTGCTGACGGTGATGGTCAGCAGGAAACTTTTACCTGACGAAGAAAAGGAAGAAAAATATTGTGACTGAAAAAATATGAAAAATGTTATGGGAAGGAGATGCTTTTTTTTGAGAGATTAATTAAAATAAATGGAAATGGTATGGAGTGCATGGGGGGGGAGAGAGCGAGAGAGAGAGAGAGAGAGAGAGAGAGAGAGAGAGAGAGAGAGAGAGAGAGAGAGAGAGAGAGAGAGAGAGAGAGAGAGAGAGAGAGAGAGAGAGTAAACAGGCGTAAGACAGTGGGAGAGGGAAGATGATAGGGTAGAGGGAGTGCGGCTGATGATGATAGTGATGATGCTGATGGGAGAGATAAGGGTGCGGTAGTAACTAAAGCTTCCTCTCACACAAACACACATACGCACACACACACACACACACATGGTGACGGATGGCGGCCGTGTATGTAACCGACACTTACACCATTACTGTCCTCGGCGGCGTACACACACACACACATACATACACACACACACACAGTCACACACACACACACATTCACACACACACACACACACACACACACACACACACACATACATACACACACACACACAGTCACACACACACACACATTCACACACACACACACACACACACACACACACGACACACAGACAGACACACACACACACACACACACACACACACAGGCCGCGCTCTTAGCACCTCAAGTCTCGGATGTCAACATAAACAATATTTACTCGTCGGCAACTCTTTCTCCCGTAGCGGTGTTGCCTCTAGGTGCTCCCGTGATTTACATAGACTGACTGACTATATTTACCGTGTTTACTCCCATAATGATGACTTACATTGTCTACCCGTGTTCTCTGCCTACTCTTGCCTTGACCTAATATGTCTCTTTTTTATGTGTGTGAGCTAGTATTTATGTGACCTTATATTATATCAGTTTTTTCGTATATCTATGTATATATATTTTATTTCGCTTGTTGACATATTTTTTTTTTTTTAGGGTGGGGGTAGTCAAGGTTGTGTGTGTGTGTGTGTGTGTGTGTGTGTGTGTGTGTGTGTGTGTGTGTGTGGACGTGGCCTTGTTGTGGTGGTGACTTTCTTTTCTTTTTATTAGTTTACTTTGTCTCGGGATGTTAACGCAGCAAGTTTTATGTATTTTCCATGGTCTCAGTTTAGTTTATTCTCATCCTATGCAACAGTTTTCTCTTTGTTTTCTTATATCACGTTGTATGTAGGGCTGCAGAGCGTCACTTTGATATGCCATCGCTCATTTGTTTTCATCGGTATTAAGTTTTTTTTCAAGCTCATTTGTTTTTATCGATATTAGTTTTTTTTCTTCAAACTTATTTATTTTAATCGATATTAAGTTTTTTTCTTCAAACTTATATGCATTTCCACTCCACTCTGTATACAGCCCTTATCATACCCTGTACCAAGGTCTTTTACAGAGAGAAAAAAAGACTGAGTTCTCTGTAAAAGACCTTGCTTGCCCTGTACTACATACGATCGAATTCAGTGACCCGAGTTCGATCCCCGTTGACGGCGAATATCCATTTAAGATCTTTCTGCAACCGTCGAGTGGCCTAAGAACACCCATATGCCGCCCATTAACTCTAACTTCGATTGCGAGTGCATGTGTGCGAGTGAAAAAAAAAGAAAAAATGCGAGTGCGAGTGCAAAAACAACAACCCCATATCTGATCCTATTTCTTAACCCCTTGACGCCCAGATCTTTCCTTTGCTATGAAAAATGTCTGTTGTGAAGCCATAAAATTACAATAAGTAACTGAATAAATCAAATTAGCTAGTGGACATGGATACTAAACAGGTCATATCTATAAAAACATTGCTTATATTAATTAAAAGTCATCTAATGGTGGTGAGATTACAATGGAAATTACGTTCTGGGCCTCAAGGGGTTAACCTGGTGCCATTCTAATCTAGCAACCGAATGTGTGTCGCCCGATGCCGTACTGAACACGTTACCAACATGTACCGTAACTCACACCTTAACCCCTTCAGACTCAGAACGTAATTTCCATTGTAATTTGGGTACCATTAGACAATTTTAATGAATATAAGCAATATTTTAATAGATATGACCTGTTTAGTATCCTTGTCCACTAGTTAATTTGGTATATTTAGTTACTTTTCGTAATTTTATGGCTAACAACAGACAATTGTATATAGCAAAGGAAAGATCTGGGCGTGAAGGGGTTAACCTAGTTTGATAAAGATGAACACTTAGCGATACCGGAGTGACCCAGCATGCAGTAGGTCATCTCTATAGCTTGACACCAATATAGGAATGGTGATTATTGACAGATAATCTATTCATATCTATGGAATGATAAATCTTGAAATGAATGTCCGATTTTGACTGGGAAATGAATTATGTTGACAAGGGCATGACCAATTTAGACGGGTTTTTTTGACAAGGATGAGCTCTTTTTGACATGGGAATGACCTATTTTGACAGGAATGACCTATTTTTGACAAAGGAATGACCTATTTTTGAAAAAGGAATGATCTATTTTGACAAGAATGACCTATTGTTGACAAAGGAATGTCCTATTTTTGACAGGAATGACTTATATTTGACCAGGGAATGACTTATATTTGACCAGGGAATGACCTATTTTTGACAAGGGAATGACCTATCTTAACGGGGTTGACCTATTTTTAACGGGAATGACATTTGAACAGGAATCACCTATTTTTGACAGAGGGATGAGCTTTCTTGCCATGCATTATCTCTTTTGACACCGAAATGACCTAACCTAACCTAACCTAACCTGACCTGACCTATGTTGACCCAGGGGTGATCCAGGTCGCCATGCACGGGGGGTAGACGTGACTCACCTCTGCCTGACCTGCCCACGAAACGCAGGTCATTAAACTTCGCTACCTGGTCCTTTATGATGGCGGAGTTGTTTCGTATTTCGGCGCAGCAATTCTCGTCGTTTCCCGCCCGTACCGTAACCAGCGTACCGTCTTGCACCGGGCCCAGGTACACCACTCTGGGGGGCAAGGCAAGGGAAGGGGGGAAGTTAGCTATGAAAACTAATGCAAATATTTTAGTAACCCAGGTGAAATAGATAAGGGAAGAGTTGACAAGTCTGTTAACTAAGGATACGAAGTTGAAGAGGACCTATGAAGCGATATTAAGCGACAAAGGTCACAAGAAGAAGAAGTAGAAGACAGGGGTAAAGGGACTAGCTATGGCAAGGCTGCAGGGGAGGAAGAACCGAGGAGTAATGTATGGGGTGTTTGAGAGGGAAGAGAGGAAAGGAGGATTTTCAATGGCATAGGTAAGGAAGGAAGAGGAAGATGGGTATTTAACTATGATATGAGTGAGGAAGATGGGTATTTAACTATGATATGAGTGAGGAAGATGGGTATTTAACTATGATATGAGTGAGGAAGATGGGTATTTAACTATGATATGAGTGAGGAAGATGGGTATTTAACTATGATATGAGTGAGGAAGATGGGTATTTAACTATGATATGAGTGAGGAAGATGGGTATTTAACTATGATATGAGTGAGGGAGATGGGTATTTAACTATGATATGAGTGAGGAAGATGGGTATTTAACTATGATATGAGTGAGGAAGATGGGTATTTAACTATGATATGAGTGAGGAAGATGGGTATTTAACTATGATAGGAGTGAGGGAGATGGGTATTTAACTATGATATGAGTGAGGAAGATGGGTATTTAACTATGATATGAGTGAGGAAGATGGGTATTTAACTATGATATGAGTGAGGGAGATGGGTATTTAACTATGATATGAGTGAGGGAGATGGGTATTTAACTATGATATGAGTGAGGAAGATGGGTATTCAACTATGATATGAGTGAGGAAGATGGGTATTTAACTATGATATGAGTGAGGGAGATGGGTATTTAACTATGATATGAGTGAGGAAGATGGGTATTTAACTATGATATGAGTGAGGGAGATGGGTATTTAACTATGATATGAGTGAGGGAGATGGGTATTTAACTATGATATGAGTGAGGGATATGGGTATTTAACTGATAGGAGTGAGGAAGATGGGTATTTAACTGATATGAGTGAGGAAGATGGGTATTTAACTGATAGGAGTGAGGAAGATGGGTATTTAACTGATAGGAGTGAGGAAGATGGGTATTTAACTATGATATGAGTGAGGAAGATGGGTATTTAACTGATAGGAGTGAGGAAGATGGGTATTTAACTGATAGGAGTGAGGGAGATGGGTATTTAACTGATAGGAGTGAGGGAGATGGGTATTTAACTGATAGGAGTGAGGGAGATGGGTATTTAACTGATAGGAGTGAGGGAGATGGGTATTTAACTATGATATGAGTGAGGAAGATGGGTATTTAACTATGATATGAGTGAGGAAGATGGGTATTTAACTATGATATGAGTGAGGAAGATGGGTATTTAACTATGATATGAGTGAGGAAGATGGGTATTTAACTATGATATGAGTGAGGAAGATGGGTATTTAACTATGATATGAGTGAGGAAGATGGGTATTTAACTATGATATGAGTGAGGAAGATGGGTATTTAACTATGATATGAGTGAGGAAGATGGGTATTTAACTATGATGTGAATGAGGAAGATGGGTATTTAACTATGATATGAGTGAGGAAGATGGGTATTTAACTATGATATGAGTGAGGAAGATGGGTATTTAACTATGATATGAGTGAGGAAGATGGGTATTTAACTATGATATGAATGAGGAAGATGGGTATTTAACTATGATATGAGTGAGGAAGATGGGTATTTAACTATGATATGAGTGAGGAAGATGGGTATTTAACTATGATATGAGTGAGGAAGATGGGTATTTAACTGATATGAGTGAGGAAGATGGTATTTAACTATGATATGAATGAGGAAGATGGGTATTTAACTGATAGGAGTGAGGAAGATGGGTATTTAACTATGATATGAGTGAGGAAGATGGGTATTTAACTGATAGGAGTGAGGAAGATGGGTATTTAACTGATATGAGTGAGGGAGATGGGTATTTAACTATGATATGAGTGAGGGAGATGGGTATTTAACTATGATATGAGTGAGGGAGATGGGTATTTAACTATGATATGAGTGAGGGAGATGGGTATTTAACTATGATATGAGTGAGGGAGATGGGTATTTAACTATGATATGAGTGAGGGAGATGGGTATTTAACTGATAGGAGTGAGGGAGATGGGTATTTAACTATGATATGAGTGAGGGAGATGGGTATTTAACTATGATATGAGTGAGGGAGATGGGTATTTAACTGATATGAGTGAGGGAGATGGGTATTTAACTGATAGGAGTGAGGGAGATGGGTATTTAACTGATAGGAGTGAGGGAGATGGGTATTTAACTATGATATGAGTGAGGGAGATGGGTATTTAACTGATAGGAGTGAGGGAGATGGGTATTTAACTATGATATGAGTGAGGGAGATGGGTATTTAACTATGATATGAGTGAGGGAGATGGGTATTTAACTGATATGAGTGAGGGAGATGGGTATTTAACTGATAGGAGTGAGGGAGAAGGAGGGCAAGATGGATAGGAGGAGGAGGAAGGAGGAAGGTAGGTATTTAACTGATAGGAGTGAGGGAGAAGGAGGACAAGATGGATAGGAGGAGGAGGAAGGAGGAAGGTAGGTATTTAACTGATAGGAGTGAGGGAGAAGGAGGACAAGATGGATAGGAGGAGGAGGAAGGAGGAAGGTAGGTATTTAACTGATAGGAGTGAGGGAGATGGGTATTTAACTGATAGGAGTGAGGGAGAAGGAGGACAAGATGGATAGGAGGAGGAGGAAGGAGGAAGGTAGGTATTTAACTGGTATTTTAATTCGAACTTTTTCTCCTTTTATTTCTTACAGTTGTATTACTATATACATCGCGTGAAAATAAAAGTTGTTTCTATTTGGGGGCATCTCACCAACTCCCCCCCCCCCCCCCACCAATATACTACCTCACCCCCACTTCCTCCAATACCTCCCCTCCAATATACTCACTTGAAAGCGTTGGGGAGGGTCTTGTTGGAGCGCCAGTGTGGGGGGAGCACCGTGCAGATGATGTTGGGGGCGGCAGTTCTCACCAAATCCCCCGCCGGTTCCCCACCCATCATTAACCCCCCCATCATATCCACCCATGACCGATCCAGCCCACCCATGCTGCCCCCAACACCCATCATATCCCCCATGGTGACGTCAGGGAACATGGTGGAGGTGAGGGGGGAGTGGGGGAAGGGGGAGATGGGGGAATTGGAAGGAAAAAGAGAAGGGGAAGATGGGGGGATAAAAAGAAGAGAAAAATGAGACGAGAGGAGAAGAAGAGTGATTTGAGAGGAAGAGGAAAAGGAGAAGGAAAGGAGAAGAGAGAGAGAGAGAGAGAGAGAGAGAGAGAGAGAGAGAGAGAGAGAGAGAGAGAGAGAGAGAGAGAGAGAGGAGAGAGAGAGAGAGAGAGAGAGAAGAGAGAGAGAGAGAGAGAGAGAGAGAGAGAGAGAGAGAGAGAGAGAGAGAGAGAGAGAGAGAGAATTCAAGGAACCATAATGTCTTTTAATTCGCCGAAAACTTCGTAATATAAATATTTTCTAATTTTCTTCACCAATTAGATATTAATCACTACTTTCCTTCTTCACATAGTGCTGCTTTTCAGATCAGAATTTTCACCCACTTAATTATTGTTTTCTTGATTAATTTCTGTAAGGGAGAAAAAAATATTGCGTCACTTTGTTCCATGGAAAGTATTGATTTGTTTTGTAGATTCATTCTTTTTTTTGTTTGTGTTTTTTTGTCTAATGTTTCACTCGTTGTTGTTTTGTGGGTCCATTTATTTCTTTGCATGATTTAATTTCTTTCGTTCTTTCTGTTTCTATCTTGTTTTGTAGGTCCATTTTTCTTTCTTTCATGATTTAATTTCTTTCTTTCTTTCTCTTTCTTTCTCTTTCTTTGTTTTTTTCTGTTTCTATCTTTCTCTTTCTTTCTCTTTTTCCTTCTTTCTCTTTTTCTCTATTAGCAAAAGAATGAATGGATGTTTTATTTAAAAAAAATGTTGTGTGTATTTTTCGGGGTCCAGACAAAACCCCCCTCGGACAAAACCCCCTCAGTTTAATACCATTAAAATTAGAAGAAAAATATAATTTAAGCAATTTATTACTGAAGTAATCATGAAAAATATTATAATCTTTCTTTGTGTTTGTTCACTCCACCTGATCATTGTTTTGTCTACCTGAGTACCGTAAATCCCCATGTACCGTAGATAACACTAAAGTCGCCAGGACAACGTTTCTTTTTTATTTACAGACGTGCATGTGGTGGCGTTAATACTTACATTTCTACATCCATGATTTCAGGAAAGTTAGAAGGGGCTATCTGGAGAGTCTGTCATTTTGTGTCTTCATCTGTGTCATAGTATGGCTATAAATGAACAAATTACAAAAATATATCAACCGAGTGGCGACGTTGACAATGGGCTACACTAAGGTCGCCATCTAGTGTTTATGTTCTGAGTTTCCTCCCGCCGTCGTCGTCGCCCGAAAAAAAAACCGAGTAGTGTAATTTGAAACCGTCTATACTTGCAGATACAAAGCATAAAACAACGCTGAAACAGGGAAGATTATACAGTCATGATATAAACTACTGCGTATCATCTTCAGTGGTACATACAAATCAGTAGTGATGCTATCATTCGTAATATTTGGCGGTTGGCGACATTATTGCAGCTGGCGACTAAATTAAGTGTTATCTACGGTAGCTGTAGGTAAAAACCTATCAAACCTACCAACACCTATCTATCAAAACCTATATATTATATAATGAATGTAATATTTTACATCTCAGAGAAGTGTTCATAAACTACAAATAATAAAAATAAAAATTATGATTTTAAAAGTTCGTTTTTTTTGTCCCAGGGGGGTTTTGTCCTCAGGTTTTTTTTCCTAGGGGGGTTTTGTCCTATGGTTTTTTTCTTAGGGGGGTTTTGTCCTATGGGGGTTTTGTCCTATGGTTTTTTTCTTAGGGGGGTTTTGTCCTACACTTGTATTTTTATTACCTAACGACAGTTTAGTATTAATTTATTTTCCATTCAGTTGACGCAACACAATTTTTTTTTACGGTAAGATAAAACAATTTCAGGACGGTCTTTTTCCTTCATGCCTTCAGAATTTTTTTTGTTGCCTTCGTTTGCCAAGTTTTTTCCTTCCTTCCTTGCCTTCGTTTTTTTTGAAACAGTAAAGTTTTTTTTTTAGTAGTATAATTTTTTCAGTATAGGATTGAACACATTAGGGGAGTTGGTAGCAGAGTGGTTAGCGTCTCCGAGTGGCGTTTTCGGTGACCAGAGTTCGATCCTCGATGAGAACCAAAATCCACTTAAAATCTTTCTGCATCGTCTAGTGGCCTAAGAACACCAACATGTTGCCCATTAACTCTACCTTCGATTGTGAGTGCAGCGGAGGACACAGGGAGGCGGCATGAGCCTCTAATTACAGGCGTCACTATAAGAATCCTGCCTGCGCCACCACGGGCGAGGGCCAACCATTACAGCCCTCAAGTGAACCTCCAGGGCCTACCATCCCACCCCTGGAGGTCACTGCCTACACGCGTTATAGGCACAAATATAAAATGATTTTTTTTTTAGGGTTTTAGTTTTTGTTCGTGTTTGATACACATAGGATGGCAGGATTGGCAGGTATACGAGTCATCGTTTTAGTTGATTGCTTTAGCTGTCAGGCATATTGTTAGGTCTTTTTTTTATTATTAATGCTTATATTATTTGTGTCTTTTTGTCTCTTTTACCTCTGTCCTTTTTTAGAGAGGCTTTTTCAGTCATAAACGACGCTCTCTTTCACTACTATGTATCGCTTTTGCATCACTAAGGTTTTTTTTCAAGTGTCTTTTGTTTCTGCTTCACTTCTATGTCACATTTTTGAGTAATAAAAGACTTTCTTCTAATATTATATCGCTTTTGTATCTTGAGTTTCATCATCATTGCTTTTGTTTCTGTTTCGCTTCTATATCAATTTTGTCTCTGTTATATTTACTTCCATATTAAGTTTGTCTGTCTCTTATTTCCATGTCCTTTTTTTTTCTATCTAATTACTTCTGTGTTGAGTGTCTATATCTATAACGAACTTTTGTCACTTTATCGTATTTTTATCATTCTCTCAAGATGTTCCATAAAATTACGCGTCTTTGTTTCTTTTGTGTCTTTGTTTTGTCTTTGTTTCTTTAACTTCGTGTCACTTTTGTCCCTGGTTTCCATCTGTTTCACTTGCATCACTTTTTTTTACGGTAATGATTTTGTTTTTTTGTCTCCATATGAATCATTGTATGTGGCGCCCTTTTTGATTTATTCATATATATTTTTTTTACTCAAACATTTATTAATCACACA
>JACEEZ010009020.1:245000-252500 GCA_016584305.1 Chionoecetes opilio
TTTTCTTTTTCTCTTCTCTCCCTTTTTTCTCTTTTCTTCTTTTTCTTTTCTCCATTTTTATCACTTCTGTTCAGTTTCCCTTTTCCATCTCACGCTTCAGATTCTTCCTTCCCTTCCATCCTCCCATCTTCTCTCTCTCTCTCTCTCTCTCTCTCTCTCTCTCTCTCTCTCTCTCTCTCTCTCTCTCTCTCTCTCTCTCTCTCTCCCTTCCTTTCTCCCCTTCCTTCTCCCCTCTTTACTGTCTGTTCCGTTATACATCAAATACTAATGGTATATACACGTTTCCTCTTTCCTTCAATTTCGTTTTAATTCATTCATTCTCTCTCTCTCTCTCTCTCTCTCTCTCTCTCTCTCTCTCTCTCTCTCTCTCTCTCTCTCTCTCTCTCTCTCTCTCTCTCTCTCTCTCTCTCTCGTACCTTGACTAATGGGCAATAACAGACATCACTTAGTACACTTCACACACTCAGCATTACACATAGGAAGCTACTAATCCTTCCCTTCCCTTCCCTTCACCCCTCCTCCTCCTCCTCCTTCACGACCACCTCCTCCTCCTCCTCCTCCTCCTCCTCCACCGTATCATCGTTCTTCATAAATCAAGCAGTGTTTAATTTTTCAGGCGATAGATGGCGTGGGTAGCAATCTGCGGCCCACCAGCGGACAACCCCAAACATCACCTACCCTTACTGACAACTGGATTCAGGCACAGGTAAGTACAGGTCTCTCTCTCTCTCTCTCTCTCTCTCTCTCTCTCTCTCTCTCTCTCTCTCTCTCTCTCTGTCGTTAATTAATCACCTGTTTCCTCTGTAAGTTCCTCGCCGTGACAGACAGACAGACGGACGTACAGTACACAACACACACACACACACACACACACACACACACACACACACACACACACACACACACACACACACACACACCGTACTCCGTAGTGTAGGGGAAGCACGCTCGGTTCACAACCGAGAAGTCCCGGGTTCGATCCCCGGGCGGAGCGGAAACAGATAGGCTGTTTCCTTAAAACCCGAGCCCCTGTCCACCCAGCAGTGAATGGGTACCGGGTGTTAGCCGGGGTTTGTGACCTGCTCTCCGGGGTGGTGGCTTCGGCCAACACAAAGCACTAAGGATGAATGATAAAAATGTTGATATGGAGACGGGGCCATACGAGCGTTGCTCAGGCCCTGTAAAATACAACTAGATGAATACAACGAGATGAATACACACACACACACACACACACACACACACACACACACACACACACACACACACACTTATTTATACAGGTAAAGTGACGTACGTAAAACTGAGTATATGACAACGACGAAGAAAAAGAATAGGTTTGAATGGGTGTTAATATCATCTTAATCAAAGCAATATGGATTTCATAAGTATTTTCTTGTATCTTTTTTTTCTTTCTTGCTTTCTTTATTTTTCTCGCTCTATATCTACAGTATATTTATTTCCTTCATTCTTTCTCTTTTTTTTTCTTTTTTCCTCTATCTACAGTATTTTTTTTTCTTTTTCTTTCTTTTTCTTTCTTTTTTTCCCTCAATCTATATTTATACCCTATTTCTTTCTTTCTTTTTTCTTTCTTCGTTTTTTCTTTCTTTCTTTCTTTTTCTTTTCTTTTTCTGTATCTTAATTTTTTTTCTTTTTCTTTTCTCTATCTTTTTTTCTTTCTTTTTTTTCTCTCTGTATTGCCGCAAAAATGATAACTTCCGCTTATTACCCCAACTTTTTTTCTCTCCCTCACTCTGTTATCTTTTGTATCGCTATCTCTATCTCACTCTCTCATTCCTGTCTTTTTTCTCTCCCTTTTTAGAGAGAGAGAGAGAGAGAGAGAGAGAGAGAGAGAGAGAGAGAGAGAGAGAGAGAGAGAGAGAGAAAGAGATGTATGTAGCTATCACAATATTTTTCCTCCCTTCCACTTTTTACCTCACACCTTTCCAATTCTTCTTTCCTCCCTCCCTCCCTCCCTCCCTCCCTCCCTCCCTCCCTCCCCCCCCCCTCTCCCTCCCTCCCTCCTCACTCCCTCCCCATATCCCTTCCCATTAAAATTATAAGCACTTCAAATTTTTCACTATAACAAGGAAGATAAATTCGCCTTGAGGACTTGAAAAATGTTCCATGTTCCTGTCTTTTGTTCTCATGAGTGTTGTGGTGGTGGTGGTAGTAGAACATAATAATAATAATAATAATAATTTTATTCTCACCCGAAGGCATACAAGCAAAAAACAACAACATAATATATGGACGAGGGAATGAACTTAAGTACTAAAGCAAATAATTGATAATAGCTATATACCTCTATAATAATAATAATAATAATGATAATAATTTTAATATCACCCGGAGGCACACAGGCAAAAAAAGCAACAACAATAAGACAAAGAGTTAACTTAAGTACCAGAGTAAAAAGTACATAACAAAGGCACATGGCATGAGTACATTAGAGCACATAGTACCAAAGTGCATATAGTGCCTAAGAACATAAGGAAGCTACAAAAGGCTGGTACACTTTACTTTACTTTACTGTACTCTATAACTTTATACATGCCTACATACACAAATACCTTCAGCACTTCTACTTTGAACGCTCCTATATAGTAATTAATCGTAATACTCTTATTAGCTCGATGCCTAACCTCAATACATTGTGTTCTAGGGCGGAGATCTGAATTAATTAAACCCACACGCCTAATCTCTCATTCTGATCTGCTTTGTGATATTGCGTATGATGTATTGTGTGCGAGATGTATTTTGTATGATTAAATAATATGCACCGTCAATAACACTATAGTCGCCACTACACTAATGTCGCCAGGCGGATTTTATGGGCGAATATTGCGAATTTAGCATCACTACAGACTTGTATGTGCCACTAAAGACATCCTACATAATTATAAACTGTTGTGGATTACTCTTCAGTGGCACATGCAAGTCTGTAGTGATGCTAAAATTCGTAATATATATGGCGCCTGGCGAGATTAGTGCAGTGGCGACTATAGTGTTATTGACGGAGATGTATTTTGTAGGTTTTAATTATTGTACCCTTCTACTGTACCTACACCAGTTATTCCTCCTCTGATTCTCTCTACCAACATTTATTTCGCTGTACTTGATATCGCTGGCGTGGCTTTCTGATCGTTACTCAAGGTGGTTCAGGTTAAAAATAAAAAATAGATAAAAAAAAAAAAGAGTACTTGTCACTTGGCCCGTAAGGGGATCGAACCCTCGACATCCGCGTTATTAGCACGGCGCTCTAACCAACTGAGCTAACAGGCCGACTCATAGGGGAGGAGAAATTTTATATATATACTCATGTAAGTCTTTGTTTAACACTAGTTTGTCATATCTTTGAGCTGTAAACATAACGAACACTTCTGCCAGTCTATACAGCGTCCCGCGTCTTTTTGTACCAGCTACCCCGCCAGATGGTAGGGACTGTGCGGCATGTATAGAGGCACGCAGGGAGGTTATGTGTGTTGCATATGGTTCGCGGGTCACTCAAGGTTTCACATTGACAAAAGAGTTAGTTATGGATCTCTAGCAAGGGGAAAGGGTGTATGCTGTGTCTGAGGTCTCTGTAAGCCAAGAGAAGGGTGTGTGTGGTGTGTGAGGACGCAGCCTTACCCAAACATGTCCTATGAGGTGTAAATTTCCTCTCATTTCCTTTTCCTTTTATGCGTGGATAGTAATAGCCTGGGATCGCGAGTCCAGTGCATAATGAAAACCAAGGTGAATAACACACACACACAACACACCACATAATATACACATACATTAGAAATAGACAGGTTATAGTGAATGAAACACACAGATTTACACGTTCTCTATTTACACGCTAATGACAGAAAATGGCTGCCTCATGATAGACTATAATAAACTGATAGATTTACTCTCGGACTACGATACAGTGGCGGTGGTGCATAAAATAGGTAACGCCGCGAAATAAGTAGCGCCTTACCTCACACCCCGCCGTTCCTTACTTATTTACCACAAAATACTCCTTTATAAGTGATTAACCAGGACGTGTGTGGTACTGTTGTTGCTGGAGGTACTGGAGGAGACAGGAGAGAAGGGAAGAAGGCATTAGTGTAGTGATTACTTAGTAAGAGCAAGGCATTGAGTGATCTAGCTTATGTCTCATGTCGCGTCTTATGTCTATGTTAAGTGTGCTTATATGTATGACAAGGCAGGTGAAGGGATATCGTGTCAGCTGATGGTTGTGTGGCTAGTTTTATACGTCAATCTCTTCTCTCCTGTCTCCTCCAGTACCTCCAGCAACCACAGTACCACACACGTCCTGGTTAATCACTTAAAAAGGAGTATTTTGTGGTAAATAAGTAAAGAGCGGCGGGGTGTGAGGTAAGGCACGACTTATTTCACGGCGTTACCTATTTTATGCAACAGGTGTTGCATAAAATAGGGGAGGCCCGGGGGGGGCACGTGCCAAGGATGGGTGTGCACGTGCCCCCCCGACTCCCCTACAGTTCCGCCACTGCATATACCATCAGAATCTGGGGTATAAAACAAAAAAACAAAAATATGAAGGAAAAAAGAATATCTGTAGTCCATAAATATATAATCGAAAAATTCATGAATTCATGAATATAATAAAAAAAGTCAGGTATCCATAAATATAATAGAAAAAGTCAGGAGTCCATAATTATAATAGAAAAAATCAGGAATCCATAAATATAATAGAAAAAGTCAAGAGTCCATAAATATAATAGAAAAAGTCAGGAATCCATAAATATAATAGAAAAAGTCAGGAATCCATAAATATAATAGAAAAAGTCAAGAGTCCATAAATATAATAGAAAAAGTCAAGAGTCCATAAATATAATAGAAAAAGTCAGGAATCCATAAATATAATAGAAAAAGTCAGGAGTCCATAAATATAATAGAAAAAGTCAGGAATCCATAAATATAATAGAAAAGTCAGGAATCCATAAATATAATAGAAAAAGTCGGGAAAGTCCATAAATATAATAGAAAAATTTCAGGAATCCATAAATATAATAGAAAAGTCAGGAATCCATAAATATAATAGAAAAAGTCAGGAATCCATAAATATAATAGAAAAAGTCAGGAATCCATAAATATAATAGAAAAAGTCAGGAATCCATAAATATAATAGAAAAAGTCAAGAGTCCATAAATATAATAGAAAAAGTCAAGAGTCCATAAATATAATAGAAAAAGTCAGGAATCCATAAATATAATAGAAAAAGTCAGGAATCCATAAATATAATAGAAAAAGTCAAGAGTCCATAAATATAATAGAAAAAGTCAGGAATCCATAAATATAATAGAAAAAGTCAGGAATCCATAAATATAATAGAAAAAGTCAGGAATCCATAAATATAATAGAAAAAGTCAAGAGTCCATAAATATAATAGAAAAAGTCAAGAGTCCATAAATATAATAGAAAAAGTCAAGAGTCCATAAATATAATAGAAAAAGTCAAGAGTCTATACTTTTTTTACGCCAGACTCTGATGGTATATGACTTTTTTTTTCAAGAATTTTGTTCTTCTTTCTATTTTCGGTTCCAATTTTGATACAGTGAGTAATACAATTTTTGAATCACCTGAAGATCCGTCACCCCAGAATGTCCACCTGAAGATTCGTCACCCCAGGATATCCCACCTGAAGAACCGTCATCCCAGGATATCCCACCTGAAGAACCGTCATCCCAGGATATCCCACCTGAAGAACCGTCCACAGTGAATGTAATTCATAAAATTATGATAACAAATATATTCCTTTGTGTTATATGCATCTTCGAGAAATGCATCTTCTGAAATTCGAGAACGAGCAAAAGAAGGATCCAATTCTTATAGACTTAGTGGATTTGTATACTTCAGGCAGTCTTTTGTTTGGAATTTCCATAGAAAACTATCCTTCGATCTGGAGTATTTTGTCAAATTCATCCAGTCAAATTCATCCAGTTATCACATGTATCACACTTAACTTCACGCTTTAAAAGTCTGTTTTGTTGAAGCCACCGAATAACCTTAGTGGAATCACCACACAACAGTGGTAGGACGATAGTTTAGAAGGTATTGCGTGCCAGGGTCCACTGACTCCTATGACTTATATTTTTTAGTCAACTTATTTTTATATAGTCCTCCTACCTGACTGGAGGGTCCTGACTCCTCCCTTTTACCCATTTGACCTAACCTCACTTGGAAAGTGAAGTCAGTTCAAGTCTTGACCCCACCTGAAGATCCGTCACCCCAGGATATCCCACCTGAAGAGCCGTCACCCCAGGATATCCCACCTGAAGAACCGTCACCCCAGGATATCCCACCTGAAGAACCGTCACCCCAGGATATCCCACCTGAAGAACCGTCACCCCAGGATATCCCACCTGAAGAACCGTCACCCCAGGATATCCCACCTGAAGAACCGTCACCTCAGGATATCCCACCTGAAGAACCGTCACCCCAGGATATCCCACCTGAAGAACCGTCACCCCAGGATATCCCACCTGAAGAACCGTCACCCCAGGATATCCCACCTGAAGAACCGTCACCCCAGGATATCCCACCTGAAGAACCGTCACCCCAGGATATCCCACCTGAAGAACCGTCACCCCAGGATATCCCACCTGAAGAACCGTCACCCTGCCAAACTCTGGGGTGACGGATCTTCAGGTGATCCCAATTTTTTTTCCTGATATTCTTTTTTTCCTTCACATTTTTGTATTTTTGTATTTATTTATACACCAGATTCTGATGGTATATGAATTTTTTCATGTACTTTGCTCGTCTTTATATTTTCGGTTCCAATTTTGATACAGTGAGTGAGTAATTGACTTTTTTTTCCTGAATTTCTTTTTTTCCTTCCTATTTCTCTTTTTCTGCTTTTATACACCAGACTCTGATGGTATATGATTTTTTTTTTTAAAGAATTTTGCTCTTTCTATTTTTGGTTCTAATTTTGATACAGTGAGTAATTATTTTTTTTTCCTTCAAAATCTTTTGTTTTTGTTTTTATGCGACAGTAGATACTTATTGGCGTAATAATTACCGTATACGGGTACGTATAATATGCCCCCTTAAACCCTCCATACCGTAGATAACACTAAAGTCGCCAGGGCAATGTTTCTTTTCGATTTAAAGACGTGTGGTGGCATTTATACTTACATTTCTACATCCATGATTTCAGTAAAGTTAATAGGGGCTATCTGAAGAGTCTGTGTACTTTTGTGTCTTCATCTGTGTCATATTATGGCTATAAATGAACAAATTACCAAAATATCAGCCCAGTGGCGACCTTGGTAATGGCTACACTAAGGTCGCCAGCTAGTGTTTATGTCCTCCCACTCGAAAGGTGATGAGCTGCTGTCTGTCGTCGTCCGAAAAAAACTGAGTAGTGAAATTTGAAACCGTATATACTCGCAGATACAAAGCATAAAACAACGCTGAACAGGGTAGATTATTGATTATAGTCATGATATAAACTACTGTGTATCATCTTCAGTGGCACAT
>JACEEZ010009020.1:272500-350000 GCA_016584305.1 Chionoecetes opilio
GTTAAGATATAGGAGGAAGAAGTAGTAGTAGTAGTAGTAGTAGTAGTAGTAGTAGTAGTAGTAGTAGAAGAAGTAGTAGTATAAAAAATAGTAGTATAAGTAGTAGTATGAAAATTAGTAGTAGGAGAGTAGTAGTAGGAGAGTAGTAGTAGTAGTAGTAGTAGTAGTAGTAGTAGTAGTAGTAGTAGTAGTAGTTAGTAGTAGTAGTAGTAGTAGTTGTAGTAGTAGTAGTAGTAGTAGTAGTAGTTAGTAGTAGTAGTAGTAGTAGTAGTAGTAGTAGCAGTAACGTAGTAGTAGTAGTAGTAGTAGTAGTAGTAGTAGTTAGTAAGTAGTAGTAGTAGTGTAGTAGTAGTAGTAGGAGTAGTAGTAGTAGTCAGTAGATAGTAGTAGTAGTAGTAGTTAGTGGTATAGTAAGTAGGAGTTTGGAGATAGGATTCGGAAATTTCGACCACCGCAGCTTAAAACCCCTGGTTTTCAATACGTAGGCGGGATGGGCCCCAAGGCATGTGCTTCTATTCAAGACTAGCAGATTGTAATGCAGAAAAGAGCAACCACAGCCCAAGGAGCCACGTTGTCGCCTCGGATGAGGTGCCGTCTCTCCTTCTCCCTGCTTCAGGTCTGACCCTCCTTAGTCTCAGGCGTCTACTAAGATATTCCGCCCCCCACAACCATCGATTTAGCTGCATGAACTACCAGGCCACTGATAGTGCAGAGCGGCATATTATTATAGATGACGGAGATGAGGGGAGTAAGTAGCTGGATACAGTAGTAGTAGCCTATGGTTTGATGCCACAATTCAGTAGCGATCAGAGTGGGGCTACTGGCATTCAGTTAATGGAATCCGCAAATAACAAGCGGTGAGGTATCTATAAAAAAAAAAAAAAAAAAAAAAAAAAAAAAAAGTAGTGGTAGAGTAGTAGTAGTAGTAGTAGTAGTAGTAGTAGTAGTAGTAGTAGTAGTAGAAGTTAGTGATGGTTGAAGAGAAGGAGAAATGGAGAGCTGTGAAAATTAAGTCAAATAATATGATAATAATGGTGATACGTGAGCTAAACAAAGAGGCAAGAATGATGACTAGGAATTGAATAGGCTACACGGGAAATGAGCACATGCGTGCGTCTTTACTCAAAATCAATAACATCTACAGTTTTGAAATTTAAGTCCACGAAGTGTGTGTGTGTATGTGCTGTGTGTGTGTGTTGTGTGTGTGTGTGTGGTGTGTGTGTGGGTTCAGCCGGTTCTTGATCACGCGCACTGAGCTCGCGACCGCCAAATGTTATCCTCCCGGAAAGATATTAAGAGCTATAGAGACCGATGTCTGGGGTTAAGCTGGGACCCGCACACCCTGTCCTAACTTGCCGCTATTAACAAAATCATAGGAAGCAGCTGCGCGAGGCTGCAAACTGATACCCAGTGGCGAATCTTTAGGTAGGGGCGACTTGGTCAAATCAATCGCCCCAGGACGGCCATGGACGCGGGGGGCCATCATGGAGGCGTCCGCAAAAAAATATATATAATCATTAATTGTTATTATTATTTATAATAATGATTACACTTATCTTTCTGCTTCTCGCTTAACCTCGCTCTCGGGAGAGAGAGAGAGACGAGAGAGAGAGAGAGAGAGAGAGAGAGATGACAGAGAGAGAGAGAGAGAGAGAGAGGAGAGAGAGAGAGAGAGAGAGATTCATAAACAGTGTATTAAGCCGACGTGGACAAAACCATGGGTGTCTTTCAGAGCGTCATACTAATTAGGGTAACTGTGCTCGTCCCCCAGACAGGACAACTTGTCATCCCCTTTCCCACCCACAAGGACTCGCGGGACACAAACACGACTTATTCTGGTGATTTATAAATTAATATGCTACACTTTTTGTTAGCAACGTAAAATGTGCAAGTACATCAGGATGGGGTTTTGGTGGCCGCGGGGTGGCCTGCGGTGCCCTCCTGTGGGGCGCCTGGCAGGACAGCCACACGAGGGACGCCGCGCGCCGCTGCCGAGGTCATGGAGGCGTGGGACCACAGGCGCTGCACGGCCACTGTGGCATGGCTGGCCACGGGAGGTCATGGCGCCAACAGGGGTGCGGGGACCTCGGCGCCCGCCCCCAACCTCGAGGACCCCCTGGGTCTGCGTTGCCCCATGGGATGCGCCGTGGGTGGCGCCTGCCGGTGGAGATCAAGCGGTTTCTCGGGCTGCCTGGAGGTGGATGGTGGCCAACGGTGCCAAGGGCGAACACGAGCACAAGGAGTTTGGGAATCAAAACTCCCTTTATGCTGCTCTGTTCTTCTCGGAATTGTTGCAATTCTGGTGTTCTGCTGAGCTTCGTTCCTAAATTTTCTGGGACGGAACCCAGAAAGTGAAGAAGATCAGTTGGCGATGGTGTGCCAGGGCGTTCGCCAGCAGAAGCTCCCAGACCAGGATAACCACCGGGGTGTGATCAGAAATGACAAGCGACTCTTCTGCTATGATGATGGAGGAACAATAGAAAAATATGAGGTGACAACCCACGTGTCATGGAGCAGCGCGGGGGGAGACTAGCGACACGCCGAGAGGACCTCGTTCGCGCGCGGATCCCCAGGAGCAAGAAAAAGCCCCGGCGAAAGGGAAATAAGGCTCTAAGAGCGTAACAAGCGGGAAAAAACGAAGAAGACGCTTAGAAGGAAGAAGACGCTGCCACAAGTGAAGAGCCTGAGGACACGACTACGGCGTGTGGCACACTGTGTGCAGAAAGCAGAAGAAATGCCGTGGACAAGGACTCAGACAAAGGAGGACAGGCAAAGGCTGTGCAGGAGAGTCGTCGCGCCTCCAAAGCCAGCCAAGAAAGAAACGCGTTTTAAGGGCCGGCGACAAGCAGTGCCAAAAGGCAACTCCCAAGTACAGGTGGCGGCAACTCCTGGAAGGAAGACGCGGTGACGTGTTGCTGCCGGTTGCCACCGGGCAGACGGCAGCACGTTCATCGGCCCACGGGGGAGCACTGTCCAAAAGCTGAGACAGGGAACTTACCCCAGCGTGCGTGTGTTTGACGGTGCCCCTTGCCCAGGATCGCAACACTAATGTCACGTCACCCTCACAGGCCTGAAGAGGTCAGTGGCCGCCGCCGCCAAGGACATCACCAGCCGCCCTGGAAGCTTCGAGGCACAGCTGCGTGAGGCAAGCCGAGCGTCGTAAGGCTGGCCAGAAAAACCTAAGGTAGTCCTTGGACGTGGCCCTCTGACAGGCGGCGCCCACGTGGTGGGCCCCGGGGGCGAGGCCCTGAATCAAGACTGGCCACAGGATACCCCGGCGTACGAGGGTGTCGGTGCCCCCCGCCACCAAACACAGAGTCCGCGAAATTAAGAATCACGGGGCCTCCCGCCGAGGTGCCGCCGTGGAGGCCTGCCTCAAGGCACGCCTCTGCAGGCGGCGGAGCGGCGGCGCAGCTACTGAAGCAGTGGCGGCAACAACATAAGACGATTGCGGCGGGCCAAGAAGGAGGGAGCTCGCTGATTTGATCCCGCATGACTCACGCCTTGATGTCCTCCCCGTCGTGACCCGTGGTTCACGCTGATGACCAAAACGGTGACCTCAGAACGCCTGGCACGCCAGCCGCGGACCAATGGCCCGGGTTTCTCACACTCAGGTGGTGACAATATTATCTCATTATTATGTCATGTTTCTTGATCTCTGTCTAAATCTGGTTATTTGTCGTGTACTTTGTTTATCAGGGCCAAGGCTGAAGCTGCAGGGTTGTTTGTTGTTGCGGGAAGTCCGACACCTTGTCGGGAATCGGGCCTACACACTAGATAGGCTGTTTCAAGTCTTCAAAATATTTATTATATCTGTTTAATTATTTTCAATTTTATAATATACTAGCCGCAAAGCCGCCCTCGGCGGAACGGACTTTTGGGCTAGCTCCTGCGGAGGGCTAATTGGTGGGGCCTTCCGGCCACCACCTGTGTTTGGTGGGCCTTCGGCCCACAAACCAGGGACGATCCAGATAGCCCCTTCTAATTCCGAAA
Organism: Chionoecetes opilio; assembly: GCA_016584305.1. Classification (NCBI taxonomy): domain Eukaryota; kingdom Metazoa; phylum Arthropoda; class Malacostraca; order Decapoda; family Majidae; genus Chionoecetes; species Chionoecetes opilio. The sequence continues at coordinate 276,494 of JACEEZ010009020.1, forward strand.
TCATGATGTAGAAAGTATGTATTCCCCCCACCCATTCACTCACCCATTACCCATCACCCCCCACCATTAGTCACCATACCCATCACCCCCCACCCATTCACTAACCCATTACCCATCACCCCCACACATTCACTCACCCATTACCCATCACCACACACCCCAATTCACTCAACCCAATATTACCCATGTCACTCCCCCACCCCAACCTTTCCCTACCCAATCAACCCCATTCACCCCCCCACCCATTCACTCACCCCCATCACCAACCCAATTACCCACACCCACCATTCACTCACCCATACAATCACCCACCCATTCACTCACCCATCACCATCACCCCCACCCATTCACTCATCCATTACCATCACCACACACCCATCACTCAGCCCATTACCATACACCCTCCACCTATTCCTTCACCCACACCCATCCACCCCCAACGCCAGCACCCCCACCCATTCACTCACCATCACCCCACACCCATTACCCATCACCCCACCCATCACTCACCCATACCCATCCCCTACATCAAGGCTTCCTCAATTCTCTCAACCCACTTTTGTTTTCACAATTCTCGCTAAGGCTGCTAAAAAAAAAGAAAAAAAAAAAGTGATCGGATCATCTCCTAAGTCGCTTCTTACGACCTTCCCCTGGCTCAACCCTGATTTCAAAAATGTTTGCCATATGAGGTGTTTGCGCCACGGGGGCGAACCTATACCACACACACACAGACAGACAGACAGACAGAAGACAGACACACTTTCGCTTATATTATTATTAAGATATACTATATATTTAATAATTTGTTATTGTTTCTGAATAATTTATGTAAAAAATTATCACTAAGACAAAAAGTCACGATGAAAAGTTGAAGGAAAAGAAAAAAATATTACATTTTACTATAGGTAAGTCTTATATAATTCAAAAGACTCTCTACCAATAGAAGGTCTTTGCTATAATTCACCGTGTGTCAGTGTGTAGGCCCACAGCCAAGGCTCGCCATTCCCGTCCCAATTTCACCCGAAATTTCAGGAAAAAGGAAAGGTGAGAGACCTGAGAGGGTATAAGCATATTAGGCCAGGTTGATTCCCATCTCTTCATAGTTCAGAAAATGGAGAGTTTCAAGCGTGGGCATAGGCCCTAGCTGGCACAGGAGACACTTTTTGTGTTTCTTATTTTCACCATCTCTCCTCTCTCTCTCTCTCTCTCTCTCTCTAGCTCTCTCGAGGAAAGTGATGGAGGAGAGAGAGAGATTCCACAAACACCCCCGGTGCTAGTGGACAAAGCCATTCGGATTGTCCTTTCAGAGCAGATACTTATTCCGTGTAACTTTTGCTTGTAATAACAATAATAAAAGATTAACAATAAATAACCAAGTAAATTTGTGTAGTTCCTATTACTTAATAAAACAATCAGTAGTTTGCCCAGGGCGCACACAGCCAGAACCGTCAATGTCTGATACCTACCGTAGATAACAGTCAAGTCGCCACCTGCAGTCATGTCGCCAGGAGCCAATATTAAGAAATTATAGCATTACTACTTGATTTTTATGTGCCACTGAAGATAATACACAGTAGTTTTCATATCATGACTGTCTAATCTACTCTGTTGAGCGTTGTTTGTGCTTTGTATCTGCAAAGTATAGGACGGTTTCAAATTTCACTACGCGTTTTTGTCGGGCGACGACGACAGCGGTACAAACACTCAGTAAAGAAACACTAGATGGGACTCTATTGTTGGTAGCCCTTGTTAGAATGTTTGTAATTTGTTCATTTATACGGTAGCCATACATATGACCAGATGAAGGACACAAAAGACACAGACTCTCCCGATAGCCCTTCTAACTGCCTGAATCATCGGATGTAGAAATGTAACTATTAACGCCACCACACGACTACTGTAAACAGCAAAAAAAAGTGTTCCTGGGGACTTACTGTTATCTACGGTAGTGCATGGTCAGAGGTCAGCCAGGTGATCTATCAATGGGGGGCACCTGGGGGGGCACGGTCTGAGTTCAGGGGGGGGCATAACGGGGCCCTATGATGCCAAATTATAAGGGGATAAGGGTACATTCTAAGATCTCATATCAGTGTTGGGTATTAGAGCCTTATAAGAATTTACCCCCGGCAGCCATGGCCATGGGGGGGGGCACCAGCTTTTCGGGGAGGGCCACGTGGCCCCTACAACCATAGGTGGTAGATGATTGTAATGGACTCAGTCGTGGGGTAGTTAATGTGGAGTCAATAGGGAGTTTTAAAAGGAGGCTGGACAATTTTATGGATGGGGATGAAAGGTGGATGTAGGTAGTGTTAAGTAACAGGAACTACCTCGTGTAGGTCTCACGGCCTCTTGTAGCTTCCTTATTTTCATGTGCTCTTGTGGCCCCCCCCCCTCTTTAGCTACGCCACTGAGAGAGAGAGAGGAGGATTAGAAGAGAGGTGGAGAGAGAGAGAGAGAAGAGAGAGAGAGAGAGAGAGAGAGAGAGAAAAGTAGGAAAGGAAGAAAGACGTAAACTTTTAGGGTAAAGTAGGTGAGAGATAAAGTAAGGGAAAGCGAAAGAAACTAATAGAAGGGAAAGAAAGGAAGATGGAGGTCAGAGAAAGCGGGAAAATCCTTCACAGGTTACAACACCAATACAAATGTTTACGCGGGAAAATAATCTTACGTATTTTCCATATATCACCTTAACCCAACATCAATCACATATTTTAGGACCACTCATAGGTTTAAGATTAATTTATAGATGCCTTAGTAGTGTAAAGATAGTTAAAAATGCTATATATGATCCTTTAATAAGTAATATATGAAGTGGTGGATTGCGAGGCAGGCGTTGTAGTATTCAAAACAAACATGGCAGAGGCGGAAGACCAGCTGCGGGTAATGACACTATTTCACTGTTTTTTAGGCATTAATACACCCTACAGGGTGTTGTGTGTTGGGTGGGGTAGTGCGGCAGGGTGTTAGTGAGGGATGGGTGGTGTGGTGTGGGTGTGAGGGTTGTGTTGATGGCGTAATGAATCAATATGTGGCGTTGCGTCTCGAGGCAGGGTGGTGGTGTGGCGTGAACTGTGGTGGTGTTGACAGGGTGGAGGCAGGCTGGTGGTGTGCAGTGTTGGGCCATTGTTCAGTCATGTGTGTGTGTGTAATGCCGTGTATGCTAGCGACACACATGACCTTATCGGCAGCATGTTTCTCTGATCCATTGCTCTGATCGGGATACTTGTGTTGCCTCGCACCTTGCTTCTCTCTTCCTGTTATCTCCTGCCGGGTTCGGTTGTACTGCAGCTAAAACTGCAGTTTAGGACCAATACTCCCTACTGACCAATACCCTCCCGACATAACTGGGGGAGGGCTGTGCCCCCCAGACCCCCCACAAACCTCACTGCTAGCTAACTAACCTAGCCTATGCATTGATTACGTAACCTAACCTTGCTGGGGGGCTTCGTCCCCCAGACCCCCTTGTTTGTTTGTTTGTTTGTTTAGAGGATAATTCCTCAGAGCCGTAGTGATCTACCGCTGCAGCTTAGTGTTGGCCGAAGCCATCACCCCGGGAGGGGGGTTACAACCCCCGGCTAACAACCCGGTACCCATTCACTGTCTGTGTGGACAGTGTCTCGGGTTTAAGAAAGACCGCCCATCTATCTTCGCTCGCCCGGGGGACCGAAACCCGGGACTTCTCGGTTGTGAGCCGAGCGTGCTAACCACTACACTACGGAGTACCCTCCGTTGTGATATTTTTTTCGGTAAATTTTTACGATGGCACCAAACTTCCCTACACAATTGGGAGCATGGTTTTTTGTTTATTTACCTATTGTATCTAAGAGACATTTCTCTTTGAGCTTTCCGTCGCAAATCAATAGTTTCGGAGACAGGACATTTTAGGTGGCTGGGGAGGAATATGTCTCTTGTTTACAAATGCTCCCTCTTCCTTTCTTGGTGACCTGCATCGCTTTTGTTCGGAGGCGCCACCCGTGGCAAACCTTACATAACCTTACCTAACCCAACCTAACTGAACCGAACCGAAACCTTACCTAACCTACCTTACCAACCTACCTAACCCCTAACCTAACCTTCACGTTACCTAACCTTTAACACTCCTAACTGGTTCCAATAAATAAAAAAGTTTAATAAAATACCCTAACAAAAGCGATGCAGGGTACAAGAAGAGGAAGAGGGAGGCATTTTGTAAAAAACAAGGAGACATATTGCCTCCCCCACCTAAATGTTCTATGTCTCGAAACTATTGCTTTGCGACGGGGACAGCTCAAGAGAAAATGTCTTTAGGAATACAATAAGGTAAACAAAAACCATGCTCCCAATCGTAAAATAATACCTTTTTTTCATTTCCGACGGGTGTTGTATAGGTTAGAAATGCTGCAAATGGTCAGATCTACAAGTTGAGGACGGTTATAACTTGTAACTACCTGCCTTGTAATCCATTCACTGCTGTGGGGTAATAACGTAGTCTTGGACAATAACCCAATCACCTTCTCTCTTTCCTTCAACAAGCTTGGGAGCTTGATGGGTGCCGGGGGTTTGGGGTGGAGGGGCTAATGAAACGGTGTTATGCTCGCACCCCCCCTCCCCCCCTCCCAGAAAAACTCCTGAAATAAATATATCGACTAACCTAACTAGAGGACTCAGGGTTATTGTTAAGCAGAACTGGGCTCTCGTCCTTAAAGTAATCGTCCAGACCATTTCATCATTCCTGATTTAATGCAGTCAACATGTAGCCATGCTCGAGTATATCAACAATATGGTGTCACATTTTGCATCCAGTCACCCGTTTTTAAATGATCCGCATTCAAAATCTGTAAATTCCCGTGCCTCTCAAAACACAACTTTTATCAGCAGACGACCGCACACGGGTTCGGCGACGTCACAACAGGAGCCCTCCCAGCACCGCTGATACATATATGCACGGAGACTCTGAGAAAAATGTAGTAATTGGGGGAATTTGGGTGGTTCTGATATATTTTGGGCGATGTGGCATGTACTTGCATTCCTGTGTGGGGGCTGTGCCTTACGAGAGCTTAGCACCCATTGCAAAAACTGGTGGAGTGACGATATATGTGTGCGATGGTGCAGCGGCGGCAACGGCGGTAGTAAGCAAGGCCACCGAGATGAGAGGGCTGCAGTAAGTACCCTGGCTATACCAGCCGCTCACCTCGTCCAAAGGTTCTGCCACACATATATCGTCGCCGGTGGGTGTGAATGGGTGCTAAGCTCTCGGGAATGGCACGGCTTTCTTGCCAGTGCCCATGCAGGATGCAAGTATGTGCCGTGTCGCACAAAATAAAATATACCAGAAAGCACCCAAAAAATTCACAAGATACGTACTACATTTTTCTCAGAGTCTCCGTGTATCTGTGTCGGGCGGGGCTGGGAGCCTTACCTTTGTGTCGTGCACAGCAAAGTTTCGCGCCACGGCTGGAATGGGATGTTGTTTTTCCCGCGCTTTTTACAAGTCATGTTTTTAGGGAAATAAGGCGTGAAAATGAACAATTTTTTGTGGATTAGGTATTTTGAATGAACATTCAACATAATTGTGCAAAGAAAAAATGGGTCTGGACGATTACTTTAACCCTCACGTTTTCTGTCATTTCTGCTTCAGCGTGTGGAGGAGATTCTATGCCATTCAAGAAAAAATTAATTAATGATTCACTTTCCTATGCGTTAAGAAGTGTGTGGCGGCTAGAATCGTGCACTGTTAGAATCACTTAACTAACCTAGAAAACCTATTAAAATCAAAAGGGTCTTTAAAAAACTAGTGGAATGCTTAGAGACCAAATAGTATTGCCTGCAGCCTGTCCGAGCGATGCCACACTCCATGCATCGCTAATCTATATATATAAATAAATCTCAAAATTTGTCTGTGTGTGTGTGTGTGTATGTTCGTTATAGACTCGGCTACAGATGGCCAAAACCCCACATGCCGCACATATTTGGAATCCTCACCCTCCTCCTTCTTCCTCCTCCTTCTTGCTTCTCCTTCACCCTCCTCCTTCTTCCTTCTCCTTCACCCTCCTTCTTCTTCCTTCTCCTTCTTCTTCCTTCTCCTTCACCCTCCTTCTTCTTATCCTCATGACCCAGCGGAGAACATAGGCTATGTTTTGATGGGCGTGGGCGACCCTGGTGGGCGTGGCAGCAAAAACAACCTAGAAATGGCTGTGGCTGCTAAACCGTGCGAGATACAGACTTGACTTTGTAGTCCAAATTTGTTGGCCGTGATCGACTTGGGGGGATGGAAGAGTTTTCTCACTTCCTTCACTAATTTCAGCTCAAAACCGTCTTCAAATGTGATGTAATTTTGAGAAGTCAGCATTGCTAAGCTGAACGTGCCAATCTAAAATGCCAATCTAAATGTATTGAACACAAAAGTTGGACCAAGTATTGAGGGCAACAATACTTATCAAATTGGCGATAGATTTAAGTTTTTCAATTTAAGTCTATATTTAGTGATATGCTATTTATATAACAGACATTAAACAGTTTCCTGTAAAAATCTTGGAAATCTGCTGCATTGTGAAGTAATACTTTTAGAGACATTTTCCCTTTTCAGGGATTGCGCAGGGATTAACCGTGCGAGATACATCACTCAATTTATTTCACAAAACTTTTCCTGCATATTACCATGCCACCAAAGAAAACAAGAGTTGGGCGTAGCCCTGCAGGCAATGCAGCTAAAGCAAGGAGGCTACTGGAATCTCCTGAGCAAAGAGAATTGAGGTTGAAATCTATGACTCAAAGAAGAGCAGAGGAAACACCGCAGGCTACACAAACCCGCCAGGCTAGGGACAGGACCAGCACTGCTGCAGCGAGAGCTTCTCAATGCCCTAAAGCAACTCAGGCTCCACAAATTAGGACAAGGTCCAGCACTGTGAGTCCAGACTGTGGGCCGCAGCCACAGTCCTCCGCAGGAGCTAGGAGAAAGGTGCCGGGAGGGCAGCCTTTCTGCTAGTCTACTCTAAATACTCTTAACAGAACCTAAACCAACTCTAGTTATATTATTATGTTATATCAGCAAGTGTTGTATTTTTAGTTTCTAGAAGTGACTAGCATCCCCCACTACATACTAGAGCAGCAGTGACCTAGTCCTTGGTAGGGTAGGCCATGAGGCACACAGGCCAGGGTTGTCATATTCATCTTGACACTTTTTTATCTGACTAGTTTCGATGCTTTTGCTTTGATGTATTAGTATTTGTTGTTATGAGCAATCACTGCCGTACTTCTAAAACTTCATTGTCATATCATTAAGACCAAGAGAACAAATCTTACTCCAGATTCATGTTCAGCGTGCCCCAAAACACCCGTGCAACAATTTGAATAAGGATCTAAAATGTCAATTTTCCCAAAAAGCTGCAGGGGTTCCTCAGCCCCCTTGGTGCAGGGGTCCTCGCCCCCTTGTGCAGGGGTTCCTCACCCCCCTTGCCATTGGAGTAAAACATCATTTTCAAAAATCATTATATTGTTTCAAATAGTAATTTCTCTTAAAGTAGGTCTATAATCTATTAATCTATATTTAAGAGAACAATAATATTTTGTGAAGTGGACACATTAGCACATCTCAATATTAGGATTTTGCAACAGAATTACTATTAGCACAGCCAAGGTGTTTACAAGTATTATTTTGTGTGTTTCTGCACATTGTTCGAAACCTCATAGTTTTGAGTATCAAGAAAATAAGATTTTTTAATAAAATGCCAAGGGGACGAGGGAACCCCTGCAGTTTTTTGGAAAATGGTGACATTTGAGATCCGATACCAATTGTTCCATCTCACAGGTTTGGGGTACGATGACCACGAAACTGGAGTGAGTTTTTTTACCTCCGCAACGAAGGTGGAGGGAGGTTATGTTTTGCACCCCGATTCTGTCTGTTTGTTTGTTTGATGTACAGGATTCCGAAAAGTTACGAATAGATTTGTCGGACCAAACTTGGTATACAAGTCGATTTGGTATAAAGGAAGAATGATTAATTTTGGATGAAATCGAATCCACAAACTGTGCCATGGAACCAATGAAAATCCGATTTTGCCTACCTTTTAACATGGTGAAAAAATATTCGTTCTTACCCGGTGCCATCAATATACTGATTTTAACCAACTTTTAAATCACAGTGTGGACGATCATATAGAAAAACCCCAAGAATTATAATCCGAGGATTCCGCAAACAATCACAAGCCATCCGCGTCCAAAGCCAGAAGTTATTGAGCCCAAAGGAGAAGACAGAACAAAGAACGCTGGCACATACGCGTAATACAGAAACAGAGGTGATGCTGAAACACGGCACAGTATCTGCAGTCAGGCAGAGCATGGAGAACACAGGGGGAGGTATGCGCTCTACTGGTGCCTTTGTGTTCCAAAAAAAATCACTACCATAGTTCTAAAATTCATTATCATATCATATTAACCTTCACGCACGAAAGTTAATAAGTTTCTCCGTCCACTGCGAACATCCGTTTTATGCTCCCTAAGGGGCTCGCGAATGGCCTGACTGCGGCGAAATGTTTGTTGTTATCAATTCCCAACCGTGTATCTTTTTCCGCAATATATATCATTGGTTTTGCAAGAGATTTTCTGCCTATGAAAGAAAAAAATAACCAAGAAATGCAAATAAATAGCGGGAGAATTTACCTGACTTCGAACAAAACATGAGTTAGAGAAAATAGAAAAAATATAGTTCACCACTTCGGTGCTCGAAACTTCCCGAGTCAACTTTTATGTTTAATGCCCTAGAAGACGGATTTTATGAGGATTCCAACGCTTTACCATTATAATTTCATATGGCCAGCTCTGGGACACATTTTAAAGGGACGACAATCGTGCCTACAGGCTGCTGCTGAGTGGAAAACTGAGACCCAAGCCCTTATCATTTCAAATCCACTTTCACGAGAGAGTTGACAATTGGATTTATTTTATAGGTCTAGCTTGGATCTTTGACGCAGAAAATTTTGACGCGTGATTCTGAAATACGTTATTTATGGCGAATTTTGAAATGTTTTTTGACGCAATTGCGTTCACAAAGCTTCAGATGTTAGACGGGCCTGTTGTGACTCGCGAATGGCGCACCGTGCATGTGAGAGGGTTTTAAAACTAAAAACTAGGGGGCGGGGGGGGGCACTCAGTAGAGTGCATACCTTCTCCACCCGAATATTTATTCCACATGTTAAAGGATAGGAAAATCGGATTTTCAATTGGTTGCCATGGCAACAGTTGTGATTCGATTTCATCCAAAATTAAATCAGTTCTTCCTTATACCAAATAGACTTATTATACCAAGTTTGGTCCAAATCTATTCGTAACTTTTTGATAAATCCTGTACACTAACAAACAAACAAACAGACAGACCGATCGGGATGAAAACATAACCTCCCCAACTTCGTTGTCGGAGGTAATTAAGACCAAGAGAACAAATCTTACTCCAGATTCATGTTCAGCGTGCCCCAAAACACCCGTGCAACAATTTGAATAAGGATCTAAAATGTCAATTTTCCCAAAAAGCTGCAGGGGTTCCTCAGCCCCCTTGGTGCAGGGGTTCCTCGCCCCCCTTGGTGCAGGGGTTCCTCACCCCCCTTGCCATTGGAGTAAAAAATAATTTTCAAAATCATATATTTTTTCAAATAATAATTTTCTCTTTAAAGTAGGTCTATAATCTATAATCTATACTTTAAGAGACAATTAATATTTTGTGAAATGGACACATTAGCAAACATCTCAATTATTAGGATTTTGAACAGAATTTACTATTAGTCACAGCCAAGGTGTTTACAAGTATTATTTTGTTTGTTCTGCACATTTTTTCCGTAAACCTCATAGTTTTTGAGTTATTCAAGAAAATATGATTTTTTACTAAAATTCCAAGGGGACGAGGAACCCCTGCAGTTTTTTTGGAAAATGTTGACATTTGAGATCCTTATACCAATTGTTCCCCACTCACAGGTGTTGGGGTACGCTGACCACGAAACTGGAGTGAGTTTTTTTCTCTGTCTTAATTTTAGTTTTAATATGATAATTGCATGGGCTATTCTGGGCAGGTGGGGTCGTTAGCCATGGCAGGCAGTCCACCCAGGCCCTCAGCCGAACACTGAGGTTCCCTGTCACGAAGAGCATCCGGGTATAAAACTCATGCCGCAAATTTAAATGATGAACGCCGACAATATAATTAGAAGCGTATCATCCACCGTCAAACCTCCTAAGTCATAACAGGAAAATTCTGACTTTAAACAGGATGATGACAATGCTTATCACATACAACATCTGGTGAAAATATTCCTAGTTCAGTATTGAGGAAACCTTTGTTGTATTGTGTTGTGTTCTGTGTGCTTGTCAGTTTGTAAGAAGAGCTGGGTGGTGATCATTGTTGGGTGACCATGTTGGCTTTCTGGAAGGATGAGGTGAAACATAGCATGGCGTGTGTGTTGTTATAACTTTGAATTAAGGAGGGAATGTACAAACTGGCAACTGAACTGTATCCTGTTCTTCCCTTCCCTACTTTAGGCAAACTTTGATCACTAGTACCTTCTCTCAGTTGACTTCTCCTGTTGTGGAATGTTCAAAGACTTAAACGTGAACATTAATTGAAGAACATGATATTTATTCTGAAAAGGAAGATCTAAAATGTGATGTGGATGTTTTGTGATAGGTGAGAAGGAAGGAAGGAAGGTATTATGGTTTCTGAAGGGTGTGGGTGTCAGTGTGATGAAGGACATTTTAGTGGATGTGATGAGGCAGGAAGAGGATGTGTTCAATAATCAGTAAATCATCTATCTATCTATCTATATATCTATATCTATCTATCTATCTATCTATCTATCTATCTATCTATCTATCTATCTATCTATCTATCTATCTATCTATCTACTCCTCTCTTCTCTACTTCATCCCTCCCTCCCTCCCTCCCCTCCCTCCCTCCCTCCCTCCCTCTCTCTCTCTCTCTCTCTCTCTCTCTCTCTCTCTCTCTCTCTCTCTCTCTCTCTCTCTCTATCTCTATCTCTCTCTATCTCTCTATCTCTCTCTATCTATCTATCTATCTATCTATCCATCCATCCATCCATCCATCCATCCATCCATCTGTTAGTACCATTCAGTGTGGCTCATTGACTGAAGTAAACATTGAACACTTGTCTTGGGTGAGGCTGTGTGGGGAGCGACAGGGGTTTAGAACTAACTAGCCAGCAGGTCACAGTGCTTCAATACTGCATATCATGTATGTTTGGTATCACTAGGAAATTATTGAGAAGTTGAATAAGTGCCATACCCATTACCATTTGTTTGTGTGCCAGTCTCTAAAATAGTATTGCCATCATATTTTTTCTCATGTAAATTGCCATCCTCATCCCCATTCTAACATTGCAATCACCTTTTTTCTCATGTAAATTGCCATCTTCATCCCCGTTCTAACATTGCAATCACCTTTTTTCTCATGTAAATTGCCATCTTCATCCCCGTTCTAACATTGCAATCACCTTTTTTCTCATGTAAATTGCCTTCCTAGTCCCCATTCTAACATTGCAGTCATCTTTTATCATGTCAATATCCTTCCTCGTCCCCATTCTAACATTGCAGTCATCTTTTATCATGTCAATATCCTTCCTCATCCCCATTCTAACATTGCAGTCATCTTTTATCATGTAAATAGCCTTCCTTCCCCACATTCTAACATTGCAATCATCTTTTATGTAATATCCTTCCTCTCCCGCGAGTGTAACTTGCGATCATCTCTTTACTGAAAACAGTACGGCCCAAACACTTCAAGCCGGCCATACATCGTGACTCGCAACCCAGCCATCCAGCAGACAAAGGTGAGATCCAGTAGTGGTACGTCGCGCACACAAGTTTGGTGTGGCACGACTGTTGGCTGGACTGCCTGACGATTCCTTCCGTGCCTGGGCATGGACTCTTTGGGCCTGGGCAAACCTTGACCTTCCGTTCCTGTGAGTGTACAGGGATCCCATATGGCTCTATCCTGGCCTTGACACAGAGTGGTGTGTGATGCAATTGCATCGGGACCACACACACACACCTCACACCCCCCCGAACCCTCACTCCACTTACCTGGAACAACCACCATCCATTACCACACCTGAAAACACCCACACTAACACTATACCTAGCCCCATCAGCCAGGGTATACTACAAGAAAGTCAAACACATCACACACACACACACACACAAGGGAGATGCCTGAACAATACGTATATAGAAGTACAGCTTCCCTCATAGAAATGCAGAAGGTTGGAATGGACTAAAGGAGGTGATATCAGCAAATAATGTGCACCAGTTGAAAGAAAGACTGGATAAATGTAGATACGAGACGGGACCCCACGAGTGTAGCTCAGGCCCTGTAAATCACAACTAGGTAAACACATACACACGTAATAATAATTGCTAAGTCGAGAAGGGGTGTGCTTAAGGAAGGAGAATGATGCTAAACCGAGAAGGGGTGCCAGGACAGGGGTGATGGATGGCAAGGAGTACAGTAATTGCTAGGCCGAGAAGGGGTGGAGGTGCCAGGGCCATTAGTGAGTGGTTTCCCCCGCGTCACAGCTTGCTAGTCCTGCTCTGCCTCAGCACTAGGGGTCGTCTGCATGTGCTAGGTGTCACTTAGGGCTGGTGGGCCTCGGCTAGCTAGTGACAGCAAGGGTAGCTTGTTGATTTGTATGTAGTATATATGTATTTTTTTTTCTTCAGTTGTTTGGTAGATAGCGTCGTCACTCTAGAGAGAAGCTTCCGTCATGCTATAGTTATAAAGTGACCTCCTTTGCCAGCATACATAGCCTATACCTGAATATACAACTGAGCTACTTTTATGAAACAAACTATTATATGTAGGGATTAGATATCTATAAAATCACATGAGTCTTTTGCACCAGATATATTGTCACACCCAATGTTTGCTATAAGTACCTAGTGATTACAGAAGGTGTTGGTCATTTATTTGACAAGGTCTTTTAGGGTTCGATAAAAGCTGATGCTAGATAATAGAAAGCGAGTTCACATTCAAAGAGAACAGACATGTGGTTCTTCCCCCCTCCCCCCCACCATAAATAATGTATTGGCTCAGTTTCCCCCACACACACCTTGGGATTGGTATAATGACGCACAGCCAGCAGATGGACAGTGCGGGGGAAGCCACAACCAGGATGACAGACCACCAGACAGCCAACCCATTACACAGTGTTTGTATGTAGGTAACTATAGGTTTGTTGACTGGCAGGGCTGAGAGAAGGAACAAGAATGATGGAGAGAGTGGAAGTTAGTATGACAGTAGGTGATGTTAGGAGATTGAAGAAGATGAGAGTAAGGATATTGAGGTGGTTTGGGCACGTGAAGGTGGTGAGGCATTGGGGAGAGCTGTTGGAGTGGAAGTGCCAGGTGAGAGTAAGGCGATGGAGGTGGTTTGGGCACGTGAAGAGGAGAGAAGGGGGTGAGGCATTGGGGAGAGCTGTTGGAGTGGAAGTGCCAGGTGAGAGCAAGGCGATGGAGGTGGTTTGGGCACGTGAAGAGGAGAGAAGGTGGTGAGGCATTGGGGAGAGCTGTTGGAGTGGAAGTGCCTGGTGAGAGTAAGGCGATTGAGGAGGTTTGGGCACGTGAAGAGGAGAGAAGGTGGTGAGGCATTGGGGAGAGCTGTTGGAGTGGAAGTGCCAGGTGGGAGTAAGGAGATTGAGGTGGTTTGGACACGTGAAGAGGTGAGAAGGTGGTGAGGCATTGGGGAGAGCTGTTGTAGTGGGAGTAAGGAGATGGAGGTGGTTTGGGCACGTGAAGAGGAGAGAAGGTGGTGAGGCATTGGGGAGAGCTGTTGTAGTGGGAGTAAGGCGATGGAGGTGGTTTGGGCACGAAGAGGAGAGAAGGTGGTGAGGCATTGGGGAGAGCTGTTAGAGTGGAAGTGCCAGGTGAGAGTAAGGCGATTGAGGTGGTTTGGGCACGTGAAGAGGAGAGAAGGGGGTGAGGCATTGGGGAGAGCTGTTGGAGTGGAAGTGCCAGGTGAGAGTAAGGCGATGGAGGTGGTTTGGGCACGTGAAGAGGAGAGAAGGTGGTGAGGCATTGGGGAGAGCTGTTGGAGTGGAAGTGCCAGGTGAGAGTAAGGCGATTGAGGTGGTTTGGGCACGTGAAGAGGAGAGAAGGTGGTGAGGCATTGGGGAGAGCTGTTGGAGTGGAAATGCCAGGTGGGAGTAAGGCGATGGAGGTGGTTTGGGCAATTGAAGAGGAGAGAAGGGGGTGAGGCATTGGGGAGAGCTGTTGGAGTGGAAATGCCTGCTGAGAGTAAGGATATTGAGGTGGTTTGGGCACGTGAAGAGGAGAGAAGGTGGTGAGGCATTGGGGAGAGCTGTTAGAATGGAAGTGCCAGGTCGCCGTCCACCGGGCAGGCCAAGGAAGACATGGAGGCAGTGTGTTGAAGAGGATCTGGCAGCATTGAAGAGGTTGAGGCAATGGATAGAGATAGTTGGAAGCGTGTCATCAGCCATCTAACCTCAGATGTGTAGATTCGTCAGATAGATCCTGATATCCGCAGTGTAGATCAGATGACTGGTGATGGTGATAGCTACTTTTCTGTGTCATTATCCAGCCAACGTATTGCCTTAAAGGGAAGGGATGGGAATGCCTTGTGCGGACGGAAAATTGCATTGACCATTAAAAACACTGAGTAGAGGGAACTGGGAGGTAGTAAATGTTGTGTGAGTGTAGTAGTGGTCTTATAGGGTGTAGCCGTATGTAACAATGTATGTATGTGTGTTTCATGTGTGTTGGTAATGCAGAAATTGTCGTTTCACCCCTTCACGCCCAGATTTTTCCTTTGCTATATAGTATCGTCTGTTAACCATTACAACAAGTAGCTTAATATACCCAATGAACTAGTGGGAGAAGGGTATTAAACAGGTTGTATCTATAGAATATTGCTTATGCGTTAAAGTAGTCTATTGGTAGCCAAATTACAAAGGAAATTACGTTCTGGGCCTCAAGGGGTTAATGTGACTACTGCCCCCGCCTGCTTCCGTCTGCCTGGCATTAGTAACTCAACCTCCTCAGTCACTCCCCACTCCCTACCTTGCCTGCCCTGTGCCTCTTAACCCCCACAAGAACTATTGGATTAATGGAACGTTTTTTGTAGCGTTGTAGAAATATCAGAACCGACCGCAGGCTGAAGCATTTTTTTTATTTTTTTCATTTTTTTAATTTTTATTGTAGTTCATTGCAGGTTTAAACAGTTTTTTTTTTGTCGTTTTTCAATAGTCTCCGTTCACAGTTAGTCACAGTTTATTCGGATCTATTCATCACTTTGTGGGCCTGTAGTGTGAGGGTAAAGTGATGGTGTTTGGCAGACTAGAGAATGTATCTTATTAGTGTTTTGGTCCTTATGTCAGGGCCTCAAAGGATTCACTTGCCAGGCTGACGGCCATAACTAATTATTTTAGTGACAGGGCCATAAAAAATCATGGTAATTTTACTTTGTGAGAAGTTTTTTGTGTGTGAGATGCGTATAATTCTGGCCTCATATTTTTCATCAAAGTTACGCAACGTTTGAGATGCCGTGTAATTGCATAGTTGTACTTAAATCAGATCTTTCCTTACTGTAGAAGTTCTCCCGCTGTTTTGCATGTAGGTGTAGTCATTTTTCGGCCTTTTTTCTGGCGCTTTACATGTAGAAACAGTGTTGTAGTCTTATCTTATGTAGCTGTAGTCATGACGTTTTGTATAATGAACAATCATATATTTTTATGAATATATATCTGGCAGGAGACCAAGCTTCCAATCTGCACACTCTTTTTCTAACAACTCATTTCCATCTGTTAAGTTTCCTAACATGACCAAGAATGAAGTCTTGTAGTGGGGTCTGTAGAGTCCAACGAGTGTACAAGTGTGATCATATTCATTGCCTGGGTAAGTGTGAGTCCAGTGGTACATAAAAGAGTGGCATTGAAAGTAGTGTGTCTGTGGTGATGTAGGTAGCGGGGGTTCTAGTACTTGCTTAAATGAATGAAATGACGTCTGAAGGCTTTCTCCCATTCCTTGTTCCATGCTGAAAGGATACACACCTCTCCCTGTCTTGCCTCTCAACTTTTCATTAGTCAACCTACCTACCTATAGTCGGCACACGTTAAGTTGGCGAAAATGGGACCCCTTCACTCGCTCCCGTCTTCCGAACGCACGGGATTGGCTGAGGTGTTGGGTGTTGGGTGAGAATGCCATACTCCAAATTCCACCCTAAAGCCTTAACACCCAACACCTCAGCTAATGGGACCCCTTCACTCCCCCCTTCCGAACGCACGGGATTGGCTGAGGTGTTGGGTGTTGGGTGAGAAGGCCGTACTCCAAATTCCGCCCTAAAGCCCCAACACCCAACACCTCGGCTAATCCCATGCGTTAGGAATGGCGGAAGTGAGGAGGCCCCATTTTCCGAACGCACGGGATTGGCTGAGGTGTTGGGTGTTGGGTGAGAATGCCTTACTCCAAGTTCCGCCCTAAAGCCTTAACACCCAACATCTCAGTCAATCCCATGTGTTCGAAAAGGCGGGAGTGAAGGGGCCCATTTTCCGAACGCACGGGATTGGCTGAGGTGTTGGGTGTTGGGTGAGAATGCCTTACTCCAAGTTCCGCCCTAAAGCCCCAACACCCAACACCTCAGCCAATCCCGTGCATTCAAAAGGCGGGAGTGACACACCATTTTCGCCAACTAAACCTGCGACAACTATACCAACCTCCCCACCTTTATTTTTATTTTTTTATTAATTATAACCACCCATTAACTAAGTGTCCTATGCTAATGTTTAGTCCCCTTGTGTTTTTCTTCATTTAGACTAGAGATGATGTCGTTTGGTGACAGGTCGCAAGCAGCAGCAGGGGGACCGGCCGGCATCCTCCCCGCCCAGAAAGTGCCCATCGGCCTCAACACCATCGCCAGCTACACCCAGGCGGCCAGCGTGGGGAGTATCGGAGGCGTCACCTCTACCCTGGCCTCCTCCCGCTACAACACCAACCCCCAGGTGGTGGCCTCGGGGATCTCCTCGGCCGGCGGGTACTCGTCGATCTCCGCCAACAGTCATAACTCCTCCTACCCCATCAACCCGGATGTCAAGCTAAAGAAGCTGCCGTTTTATGACATCCTCGGGGAGTTACTGAAGCCGTCGTCTCTAGGTGGGCCATGTGTGTGTTTTTGGCTTTTTATTCTTTTGATTTATGTAGCTCTTTTACGGCTTATAAGACACTTTTTCGGCTAAAATATACCCTGAAAAATACTCATGCGTCTTCCAAGATTAATGTTGTAGTACTTACCTGTTGCAAGTATTTCGAATACCATAAGACATTCAAATCAACTAAGCTGTCCTCACGCTGTGATGTTTACGTTCCGCCTCGGAGACAGCGCCATCTATCGTCTGCTAGTGTTGATGTAGCATTCACCACCAGGCTGTCACACGTATCACAAGCTCTTTTCAGTCCTGGAAATTATCACTCATGGCGAATTCATCAAAACAATTTACTAATACTATCGCATACAAGCTAAAAGTTGTACCATACGCCAAAGAACACGGGAACAGAGCAACAGGAAGACACACCGGACCACCGCCTACCCAGAAAATCGGTTGATTTGACTACCGCCTACCGGTAGAAAATCGGTTGATTTTTATATTTTATTCATAGAAATTTCTTTCCAAAATCCGGGTGCGTCTTCCAAGATGCAACGTCTTATAAGCCGTACAATACAGTAGCTATTTTATTATATATATTTTATTGATCTTGTGAAGCTTAAGTATGTTGCTTATGTTTGTTCTCATGTGTGGATCTTTTTATATTTATTTATTTCAATTTTATTTTATTTTTTATTGATCTTGTGAACCTTGAACTTATGATTTTTTTTTTTTTTTTTTTTTTTTAATTTTATTTCTGGGGCTGAATGTTTAGCCCCTCCATCTCCTTCCCTGCATCCAAATTAACACATCTTGTAATGCAGACAAGTGCAATTCATAGTCTTGTCTCTCTTTACAGCGCCACAGAACTCTGGCCGCTACCAGGAGTCCACCTTCACCTTCTCCCTCACGCCACACCAGGCCAACAAAATAGCCAACTCCCGAGACCTGCGGCCGGGGAAGCAGGACTACACAGTGCAGGTGAGCGGCAGCAGCGGCAGGGAGGGTGGGCCGGGAAAGGCTGCGTTTATGGTTGTTATAGTATTGGGGGACGTAAGCCATCATGTTTCTTAACCCATAGACCTCGGACTTGGAGGCGATTGTCGTCCTCCCAGCGCGGGGTGATGTTGAAATTTTTTGGAATATCAATGTTTTTCATCAATGCCCTGTGTGGCAATTTCAGACAAAAACATAATATTTGATACTGGTTTCTCACCGCTAATCCTTTCTCCACGATGAAACAAATTGGTAAAGTCTTTTGATACGGTAACTGTTATAGATAAGGTAACCGGATGGCCCGTAAAGAGTGAACTTTTGTTGCTGTGACTGCATTGTGCCCTTTATTTTCAGGTTCAAATGCGGTTTTGTTTGCTGGAAACAACCTGCGAACAAGAGGACAACTTTCCTCCCAACATTGCTGTGAAAATCAACGAGAAAATGTGTCCGTTGCCGGTGAGTGTGTTGAGGGCTGGGAATGAGGCAGACTTATAATCACCTGAAGGGAATGGGTGGGACTTAGGAGGGTGGATAAAGCTATACAAGTGGGGGGTAAATACTGTAATTGCAGTATCATTCCCGATGAACATGAGAATGAAAATGACGTTAAACAGAAAGTAGAAGAAGAAGATCGTTTGGGAATAAGGCAGATCTGTGTAGTCGCCTGAAGGGAATGAGTGGGAATGAGAAGAGGGTGGAGAAAGATATATAATAGTTGGGTAAATGCTGTAACTACAATGTGTACGCTATGTAAGAGGAATATATTAGACTTCTGAAGATGATTTTAGTCTTGTATTACGTTTTGTCATGTTATAATGTGGCAAAAAATACTGCTTCCCTATCTTTTATCTCAGACTTATTTTTGTGCTATAATAATAATAATAATAATAATTAATAATAATAATAATAATAATGATGATGATGATGATTTTATTTCCACCCAAAGGCATACAGTAAAAAGACAACACTAACATAACATACATATATGAGTAAATTAACTGAAAATTAAAAGGAAGGAAAGTACTAAAGCAAATAGATAATGTTATGTCTGGTCTTGGTACGTCATGTAACAATGCTGCTTCCTTCCACCCCAGACCCCGATCCCCACCAACAAACCCGGAGTGGAGCCCAAGAGACCGTCCAGACCAGTCAACGTCACCGCTCTGTGTCGCATCTCACCCACCGTCACTAACAGAATACAGGTGAGCTATGCCATTCACACCCCGTAGAAGTAGTAGTAGTAGTAGTGGTAGTAGTAGTAGTAGTAGTAGTAGTAGTAGTAGTGAGTAGTAGTAGTAGTAGTAGTAGTAGTAGTAGTAGTAGTAGTAGAAGTAGTAGTGGTAGTAGTAGTAGTAGTAGAAGTAGTAGTAGTAGTAGTAGTAGTAGTAGTAGTAGTAGTAGTAGTAGTAGTAGTAGTAGTAGTAGTAGTAGTAGTAGTAGTAGTAGTAGTAGTAGAAGTAGTAGTAGTGGTAGTAGTAGTGGTAGTAGTAGTAGAAGTAGTAGTAGTAGTAGTAGTAGTAGTAGAAGTAGTAGTAGTGGTAGTAGTAGTGGTAGTAGTAGTAGTGGTAGTAGTAGTAGTGGTAGAAGTAGTAGTAGTAGTAGTAGTGGTAGTGGTAGTAGTAGTAGTAGTAGTAGTAGTAGTAGTAGTAGTAGTAGTAGTAGTAGTAGTAGTAGTAGTAGAAGTAGTAGTAGTAGTAGTAGTAGTAGTAGCACACCTTTGTACCACCACTCACACTCTTTCACACTCCACTTTCTCTATTCCCTCTGTCTTAATTTCCAGTATGTTAAGATGGTTAAAAAAAAGTCTTAAGAACCACTAAATACTGCTGCCTTCTTGTTGTCCACTCAAGCTGCTTCACTTTTTGTCTTATTAGCAGGGTGTTAGAATGATCAGAAAGTCTTAAAACCACTAAATGCAGTCTTCTTCTCTACTCTACTTTGCATTTACACCTACAATTACTCTCTGCCTTACTTTTTACTCTACTCTTACGTTATTGCCTTACTTTTGTCTTGGTTAGCAGTGTGTAGAGATCAAACAAAAGCTCAAAACCACTGAATGCAACCTTCTCTCTGTACTATGCATTCACACCTACTATTTACATCTAATAATCCACACCTACACCTACAATACCCCTTTGTTACAGACCAATTACCACACATTATTGCAGAGCACCATTCACACTGCTTCACTCTTGGTCTTGGTTTGCAGTGTTAAGATGATCAAACGGTCTTAAAACCACTCAACGCAGCCTTTTTCTTTCCTGTATTTTGCATTCACCCCTACAATTGCCCATGTTTTTTTTTATATATGTCCAGTATCTTAACTTTCATCCTTTTCGTTGGTAAAACATTTCTTAAACACCGTCTTTTTTATTTATTATTATTAATATTATTTCTGTACTTGCATTCCGTATTCTACCAATCTTGTCAGTGTGGGTCAAGGAACTCACCAATATGTCACCCACCTTGCTCCTCGTTAAGTAGCCGTGACTTCACAATACCTGGACCCTTCCCTTCCCTCAATGCCCTCAGGTGTCGTGGGCTAATTATTATTTTTCTTACCACTTTCCGACCTTATTCCATCAATCTTGTGGATGTTGTGGATGTATATTTATCCAGTATCTTAATTTTTTCAGCCCTGACATCGGTAGATTTTTCTTGAACACTGTCTTTTAATTCGTTTTCTTTTCTTTTTGCACTTTCTGTCCTTATTCCATCAATTTTGTGGATGTGGGTTAGGAAATTTACCAATACCTCGATTCTCGTTAAGTAACAGTGACGTAGCAATACCTGGACCCTCCCTCCCTTACCTTGCCTTACCTTCATCACCCCTCCCCTCCCTTACCCTCAGGTGTCGTGGGCGTCGGAGTACGGACGGTGTTACGTCATATCCGTGTACCTGGTGCAGAAACTTAGCTCCGACGACTTGCTGCAACGGTTAAAAAACAGAGGCGCCAAGATTGCAGACTTCACCAGATCCCTCAGTAAGTATTGCCACCCACCATCACCACCACCCCTGTGAACAATACTATGCCACTATCGCCACCATCACTGCGAATCGAACAAAACTATACCCCCAACACCACTACCATCCCTGCAAGCAATATTATGCCACCATCCATCACCACTACCACATTTTGCTTCACCACAACACACTTATTAATATTGTATTACTCCATTCTGTAAAATATGTAAGGAAGAATGACTCAGAATTTAATGTGATAGACAGTAAAACCTCTCGTATTTGGACCCTCGTTATTCGGACTTTGACATTTTTCGGACCTTTTTTTTAGGGGTCGAAATTTCCTAGCTATATGTACACCTAGATTTTTTTTTTTTTTTTTTTTTTTTTTTTTTTTTTTTTTTTTATTTTTTTTTTATTTTTTTTTTTTAGGGGTCGAAATTTCCTAGCTATGTACTATACACCTAGATTTTTTTTTTTTGGGGGGGGGGTCGAAATTTCCTAGCTATATACCTAGAATTTATTTATTTATTTATTTATTTATTTATTTTGATTTTTTACATATCCCCCCATATATAATCCCCCCATTATTCGGATCCTTGCATTACTCGGACCACTCCTTGGCCTTATTAGTCCGGATATGAGAGGTTTTACTGTACAGCTATAATGATTGATAGGTCTTTAAGTCACTATATCTATTGTAGTGGTGGCAAGACTGCTGTAATAATAAATAACCTATACTATATTGAACCTATATTGACATGGCACGGAAGCCCCCTCCCCCCCCCCCATTACTTTTTCTCTCGCTCTCTGTCTCTTGATGAAAAAGACATTAAGCTCCTTGTAAAATTGATATAAAACTACCTACATCAAACTTGACTAACCTGTAACCTGTCATGTGTTATTTCATGCTGTGTTATATACAGTAAAACCTCTCGTATTCGGACTAATTGGGCCAAGGAGTGGTCCGAGTAATGCAAGGATCCGAATAATGGGGGGGATATGAAAAAAAAAAAAAAAAAAAAAAAATCTAGGTGTATACTGTATATATAGGGAATTGGGGAAAATATAGGGAATGTATATAGCTAGGGAATTTCGAACCCTAAAAAAAAAAAAAAAAAAAAAAAAAAAAATAAATAAATAAATAAATAAATAAATAAATAAATAAATAATATGGTGTGTTAATATTAGCTAGGATATTGCAATATAGCTAGGATATTGCGACCCCTAAAAAAAAAAAAAAAAAAAAAAAAAAAAAAAAAAAAAAAAAAAAAAAAAAAAAAAAAAAAAAAAAAAAAAAAAAAAACCACTCCGAATAATGTCAAAGTCCGAATAATGAGGGACCGAATACGAGAGGTTTTACTGTATTTCATATTTGTGTTAGCTTCATGTGTTATTCTTTCCTCCCCTCTAACCAGTCAAACAGAAGCTCCAAGAGGACGCAGACTGTGAGATCGCCACCACCTCCTTGCGCTGCTCCCTCATGTGTCCGCTGGGCAAGATGCGCATGATGCTTCCCTGCCGCGCCAGCACCTGCGACCACCTGCAGTGCTTCGACGCCTCGCTCTACCTCCAGATGAACGAACGCAAGCCCACCTGGACCTGCCCAGTGTGTGACAAGACCGCGCTCTACGACTGTCTGGTGATCGACGGGTGAGTGGCGAGAGATGGGGAGATGGAGAGAGAGAGAGAGAGAGATAGAAAGATAGAGATAGATGCCTTAGAAGGGGAGAGAGAGAGATGCCTTACCTGTCCTCTTCCCAGCCTTACTCCTAGCCTTCTACTCTCCCTCTACCTTTCACCTCAGAATATTTGTCTCCGCTATGGTTAATTAAATAAGAAAAAGTGAATATCAATGAAAATATCAAACTTAAAAACATGTAGGCTATATAGGAAGATTGTAACTCTTGAAAACTATGCAGGAAGTATTATTGTAACTTGATGTTAGGCTTAAATTAGCGTCCACACATTCCTACATAGTTCGTAATTTAAGCCTAACATCAAGAGTTACAATACTACTTCCTACAAACAGTTATCATGAAGACATAGAAAGGCATGTAGATAGGTGATAGCAAAGGGTGATGTTCCAAGAATGACAACAATACCTTACGCCTCAACCTGCCCTCCTCCGTGACAGGTACTTCCAGGAGGTGTTGGTGGAGAACTCGAGCTGCAACGAGGTGACGCTACACAAGGACGGCAACTGGACGCCGCTCATGCCCAAGAAGGAACAGAAGGAACCCGAGGTGGAGAAACGCAAACCCGAGGTGGCCGTCGAGACCCTGAGCGACGACAGCGACGATTATTCCACCGAGCAGGACGATGGTGGGTGATCATTCATGTTTTGTTGTTGTTGTTGATGTCCTTAGAGAGCTTTAAAGGGAGGCTAGATAAATTCATGGATGGGGATGAAAGGTGGATGTAGGTAGTGTTAAGTAACAGGAACTACCACGTGTAGGTCTCACGGCCTCTTGTAGCTTCCTTATTTTCTTATGTTCTTATGTTATGGGGATGGAAGGATGAGGCAGTAGTAATGAAGATCAAAATGGCAAAGATGATGTGACAGGAATCTAAAATTATTATTGTCTAAACTCCCAAAAATGTCGCTATTTTATGATGGAATGAGAATGGAGAGGAAGTGAATGGAATGAACCCTCCTCCTTATTCCCCTGCCTCTAAGACTTCTAAGTGTATTCAAAAGCTCCTATTTACACACTATTACACACACACACTCCCCAACAGAATGAACCCTCCTACCTCTTCTGCCTTCTAAGTGTATTATATCATAGCATAGATTTAAAAAGGAAATAGGGCGAAACTGGTTCACAAATAGGGTTGTGAATGATTGGAATGGACTCAGTCGTCAGGTGGTCAATGCGGAGTCTATTGGGGTCTTTAAAAGGAGTCTGGATAAATTCATGGATGGGGATGAAAGGTGGATGTAGGTAGTGTTAAGTAACAGGAACTACCTCGTGTAGGTCTCACAGCCTCTTGTAGCTTCCTTATTTTCTTATGTTATGTTCTAAATGTATTCAAAAACTCCTCCTCACACCCATGCTCTCATCTATTATTATTATTATTATTATTATTATTATTATTATTATTATTACGGATATTGAAATCATCACTTCTCTGACTTAAAATGATTAGGTATGTCAATGTATATCCATAGTCCACTTTAGTCCACGAGACAACAAAATTATCATAGCACGAGGTCCATAAAAGAGCTTGGGCTTAATGGACCTTGGCTTATACGACTGTAGGATTGATTATATGAACACTATTGTAACGACCAAGCCAAATAAACTATCAAGTATCAAGTATATATCTTCCCCCCATCAGCTCCTCCTCACACCCATGCACTCTTCCCCCCATCAGCTCCCATCGTCGAGGAAGTCAACACCAAAAAGAAACCCATCGACCCGGAGATCATCACACTCTCGGACACCGACGAAGAGGACGAGGACGAGGACACCGCGCCGCCCCCCTCCAAGCGCTCCAACACGGGCCACAACTCCGCCTCCTCCTCCTCGGCCACCTCGGGATCCGGCGCGGCGGGCAGCACCACACCCCACGGCTCAGGTAGGTGCCCATGCCTGCCCCTGGCCCCCCTATGTGCCCCTGCCCTCCTGTGCCCTGCTGTAACCCATGCCCTGTGTTCTGTCCTACCCTGCTAGTGGTTTTGACTTTTGGTGATGGTGTCTCTATTATTATTAGTCATGCTAGATGGGTATGGTAGCTTGTCTCTCACATGCAGACACACACACACACGCACAAGCTCACACACACACAAGCACTCACACAAGTTTCTCCATAGTGTAGTGGTTAGCACGCTCGGGTCACAACCAAGAAGTCCCGGGTTCGATCCCCGGGCGGAGCGAAGACAGATGGGCGGTCTCCTTAAAACCCGAGCCCCTGTCCACCCAGCAGTGAATGGGGACCGGGTGTTAGCCGGGGTTTGTGACCCGCCTCCCGGGGTAGTGGCTTCCCCCAACACTAAGCACTAAGGATGAATGATAAAATGTAGATATGGAGACGGGCCATACGAGTGTAGCTCAGGCCCTGTAAAATACAACTACATGAATACACACACACACACACACACACACACACACACACACACACACACACACACACTTTCCAGGTTGTTCTGATTTGTCCAATTTGTTGCTCTCAAAAATGTTTCTCTTGTTTATGTATATTTCTGTTTATTTATTTATATTTTTTCATATATTCCCGTTTGGCCTCGAGTGTTGTGCTGATCCATGCTTCTTTATTTCTCTGTGTTGGTTGTCATATACGTACTCTGTTTTATTGAACGAGGTGAAAAATCCTGACCCCTGGCTGCTTACTGACTGATATTTGATGCCAGGAGAAGGGAATACTAGTTCTTCTAAATTTCAGCTGTATTTGATCATAATTAACCCTAGTATCAGGTAAACACAGGCATCATTTTAACCATGAGACCTTATGATAGATGGAATTTTCACCTCGTTGAATAAAATAGACTCGTTATTATAGTGATGGGGTTGTAGTGGTGATTTTTGGGGTTGTGTTGGTGTTTGATGCGTGGGCTGGCAAGAGCTTAGGCATTAACTGGACCCTGTGACTATCAGGCATTTGGCGAAATTGGGAATAACAGGAATTTCAGTGAAAAGTTTTAAGTTTAGCTAACCCTTCACGCACAGATCTTTCAACAAGTTGCTATATGAAATGTCTGTATTAGCCCTGTAATAAAAAAGTATTATATACCAAAATTAGTAGTGGCAAGGATACCAACAGGTATTCTATAAAACATTGTTAGTTTCACTAGAAATGTCTAATGATACCAAATTACAATGGAATATTACGTATAAGTAGTTCTAGGCCCTAGGTTAACCAGGGTAGAACAAGAAGTCACGGATTCAAGCTGGAAAAGCGTAATTTAAAAAAAGAAATAGGGAAAAACTGGTTCACAAATAGGGTGGTAAATGATTAGAATGGACTCAGTAGACAGGTAGTTAGTGCGGAGTCATTAGTGTGCTTTAAAGGGAGGCTAGATAATTTCATGGATGGGGATGAAAGGTGGATGTAGGTAGTGTTAAGTAACAGGAACTACCTCGTGTAGGTCTCACGGCCTCTTGTAGCTTCCTTATTTTCTCATGTTCTATGTCCTTATGTCTGTAGGGGTAGGATAGGATAGGATGTAGAATGTAGGATATTGAATAGGATACCTTTTTCGGGTGTAAATAATCTTTATGTAAATATGAAAACAGTACAATTTTATATCAGTTCACTGGCCTTACCTTACTAGTGCCTTAGCTAGTTACCTTACCTTACTAGTTACCTTACTACCTTACCTTATTAGTAGGGAATGAGAGGAGAGCGAGAGAGAGAGAGAGAGAGGGGTATAGATGTAAATATGAAAACAGTACAATTTTATATCAGCTCACTAACCTTACCTTACTAGTGCCTTAGCTAGTTACCTTACCTTACTAGTAGGGAATGAGAGGAGAGAGAGAGAGAGAGAGAGAGAGAGAGAGAGAGAGAGAGAGAAAGAAAGAGAGAGAGAGAAAGAAAGAGAGAGAGAGAGAGAGATGTAAATATGAAAACAGTACAATGAGAGAGAGAAGGAGAGAGAGTCGCTTTACTCGGCCTCATTATAGTGCCTAAAGGATAGATGGAGTAGTATGCAGGATATGTGATACAGGATAGTCTTTTTGGGTGTTAAATAATCTTTCTAGTAAAAATATGGAAATAGTGAAAATGGGCGTTATCAGTACGGCCTACCTATAGTGCCTGCACTAGTGCCCTACGCTTAACAATTTTACATACTTACTTATTGTAGTGTCAATGAAGGAGAAAGCATGAAGTAGAAGTAGAGAGGTATGATGGCAGATATAAATCAGTAAAATTTTAATCACTCACTGTAAGGCGCTGTACATTAGCAGTGGCGACTAGCTGTGTGAGGTGACAGCTTACTCTGTAGTAGTGTGACAGTCATGAGGAATGGAAGTAGAGGAGGACGTATGAGTGAATGGACGAGTCTCCATGAGTTGAATTGCACAGTCTCATGATGAATGACAGTTCCATGAGTGAATGGACAGCTCCTGAGTTTAACTGGCACAGTCTCCATGATGATGGCAAGTTCATGAGTGAATGGCACAGTCTCAGAGTTAAATGCACAGTCTCCATGGTGAAGGGCACAGTCTCCATGATTGAATTGGCACAGTTCCATGAGTTGAATTGCACAGTCTCATGGTTTGAATGGCACGTCCAAGATTGAATGGCAAGTCTCCATGAGTTGAATTGGCACAGTCTCCAGATTTAAATGGGCACAGTCCATGATGAATGCACAGTCTCCATGAGTGAATTGGCACAGTCTCCATGAGTGAATTGCAGTCAATGAGTTGAATTGGCACAGTCTCATGAGTTGATTGGCACGTCTCAATGAGTGAATGCAGTTCCATGAGTTGAATGCACGTCTCTGAGTGAATGGCACAGTCCAGAGTCTGAATTGGCACAGTCTCCATGAGTGAATTGGCACAGTCTCCATGAGTGAATTGGCACAGTTCATGAGTTGAATGGCACAGTCCCGTGAGTGAATTGGGCACAGTCTCATGAGTTGAATGGCACAGTCTCCATGAGTTGAATGGCACATCATGGGATGCCGTCCCATGAGTTGAATTGGCACAGTCTCCATGAGTTGAATTGGCACAGTCTCCATGAGTTGAATTGGCACAGTCTCCATGAGTTGAATTGGCACAGTCTCCATGAGTTAAATTTGGCACAGTCTCCATGAGTTGAATTGGCACGTCTCCATGAGTTGAATTGGCACAGTCTCCATGAGTTGAATTGGCACAGTCTCCATGAGTTGAATTGGCACCAGTCTCCATGAGTTGAATTGGCACAGTCTCCATGAGTTGAATTGGCACAGTCTCCATGAGTTGAATTGGCACGTCTCCATGAGTTGAATTGGCACAGTCTCCATGAGTTGAATTGGCACCGTCTCCATGAGTTGAATTGGCACAGTCTCCAGAGTTGAATTGGCACAGTCTCCATGAGTTGAATGGGCACAGTCTCCATGAGTTGAATGGGCACAGTCTCCATGAGTTGAATGGCACAGTCTCCATGAGTTGAATTGGCACAGTCTCCATGAGTTGAATTGGCACAGTCTCCATGAGTTGAATTGGCACAGTCTCCAGAGTTGAATTGGCACAGTCTCCATGAGTTGAATTGGCACAGTCTCCATGAGTTGAATTGGCACAGTCTCCATGAGTTGAATTGGCACAGTCTCCATGAGTTGAATTGGCACAGTCTCCATGAGTTGAATTGGCACAGTCTCCATGAGTTGAATTGGCACAGTCTCCATGAGTTGAATTGGCACAGTCTCCATGAGTTGAATTGGCACAGTCTCCATGAGTTGAATTGGCACAGTCTCACATGAGTTGAATTTGGCACAGTCTCCATGAGTTGAATTGGCACAGTCTCCATGAGTTGATTGGCACAGTCTCCATGAGTTGAATTGGCACAGTCTCCATGAGTTGAATTGGCACAGTCTCCATGAGTTGAATTGGCACAGTCTCCATGAGTTGAATTGGCACAGTCTCCATGAGTTGAATTGGCACAGTCTCCATGAGTTGAATTGGCACAGTCTCCATGAGTTGAATTGGCAAGTCTCCATGAGTTGAATTGGCACAGTCTCCATGAGTTGAATTGGCACAGTCTCCATGAGTTGAATTGGCACAGTCTCCAGGAGTTGAATTGGCACAGTCTCCAGGAGTTGAATTGGCACAGTCTCCATGAGTTGAATTGGCACAGTCTCCATGAGTTGAATTGGCAAGTCTCCATGAGTTGAATTGGCACAGTCTCCATGAGTTGAATTGGCACAGTCTCCATGAGTTGAATTGGCACAGTCTCCATGAGTTGAATTGGCACAGTCTCCATGAGTTGAATTGGCAAGTCTCCATGAGTTGAATTGGCACAGTCTCCATGAGTTGAATTGGCACAGTCTCCATGAGTTGAATTGGCACAGTCTCCATGAGTTGAATTGGCACAGTCTCCATGAGTTGAATTGGCACAGTCTCCATGAGTTGAATTGGCACAGTCTCCATGAGTTGAATTGGCACAGTCTCCATGAGTTGAATTGGCACAGTCTCCATGAGTTGAATTGGCAGTCTCCATGAGTTGAATTGGCACAGTCTCCATGAGTTGAATTGGCACGTCTCCATGAGTTGAATTGGCACAGTCTCCAGGAGTTGAATTGCACAGTCTCCATGAGTTGAATTGGCAATTAAATGCGCTAGATAAATGTCATTATCATTTGAGGCGCTTATTTCAGAAAGTCGATAAGCGCCATCAATACAAAACTAGAAAATGGCTTCAAAATGTTTCAATGTTCAAAATGTCATATCTTTTGAACATTGAAACAGATCGAAGCCATTTCCTCAGTTTGTATTGATGGCGCTTATCGACTTTCTGAAATAAGCGCCTCGTTTAATCATATTGTGAATAGCTAGGGTTATAGAAGGAACCCTGAGAGTGCACCTATTATTTTGGCTTTGATCTGTGTAGTGACCATGTTATTTTCTTATCTGTGTCAGTCAAGGGGCTATTTATTCTGTACAAATGATGGTACGTAGGGAACAGGTCTACAGGAACTACCACATGTAGGTCTCACGGCCTCTTGTAACTCCCCTATTTTCTTATGTTCTTATGTAGGTATAGTCTATTTTTTTTAACGAGGCGAAAAATCCTGACCCCTTGCTGCTTACTGCCTGATATTTGATGCCAGGAGAAGGGAATACTACGCTTCTTCTTAATTTCAGTTGTATTTTATCATAGTTAACCATAGTATCAGGTAAACACAGGCATCATTTTAAGCATGAGAAGGGAATACTACACTTCTTAATTTCACTTGTATTTTATCATAGTTAACCATAGTATCAGGTAAACACAGGCATCATTTTAAGCATGAGAAGGGAATACTACACTTCTTCTTAATTTCAGTTGTATTTTATCATAGTTAACCATAGTATGTATCAGGTAAACACAGGCATCATTTTAACCATGAGACCTTATGATAGAATGGAATTTGGGCTAAAAAAACTTAGTCAGCAAACTGCAGTTGTCAGGTCTGGAGGCTTGGATGAAGGATGGTTATGATATCAGGTGAAATGTTTGTTTGGTTGGCCTTTATTTCAAGTTAGTTACTTAGTGTGAGATTACTGTGGTCTAATTTTGTGGTGATCACATGTCATCAGCACTTAGGTCAAATGTTGGGTCATTGTCATCAGCTTAGGTCAAATGTTGGGTCATTGTCATCAGCCTAGGTCAAATGTTGGGTCATTGTCATCAGTTTAGGTCAAATGTTGGGTCATTGTCATCAGCCTAGGTCAAATGTTGGGTCATTGTCATCAGCCTAGGTCAAATGTTGGGTCATTGTCATCAGCCTAGGTCAAATGTTGGGTCATTGTCATCAGCTTAGGTCAAATGTTGGGTCATTGTCATCAGCTTAAGGTCAAATGTTGGGTCATTGTCATCAGCTTAGATCAAATGTTGGGTCATTGTCATCAACTTAAGGTCAAATGTTGGGTCATTGTCATCAGTTTAGGTCAAATGTTGGGTCATTGTCATCAGCTTAGATCAAATGTTGGGTCATTGTCATCAACTTAAGGTCAAATGTTGGGTCATTGTCATCAACTTAAGGTCAAATGTTGGGTCATTGTCATCAGCTTAGGTCAAATGTTTGGTCATTGTCATCATTCCCTTGACTAGCGGGATGTCTCCACCTTCTCACACTCATGGCATTCATCATGTTGGGCGCTAACTCTCCTGCATAATGGTGTACAGCAAACCCTCTAATTCAAACTAACTAGGGGGAGGCCTGGGTCGAATTAGCCGAAAGTTTGAATTATCCGATGGTTACCTCTAGCCCCGCCACACAATAAGAAATCACTCAAACATGCCAAAACAGCACAGATTGTAGTGCTTGTACTCACCAAAACCATCGTATTCATATGATAATTATCGTATATCTGGTCACGCTGGGCAGCCGCGGTACACGCTGCATGGGAGAGGTCAGACTCCCACCAGTAAGATACAGGCAGTAGTAGCATCATTCAAATTTTTGTTCAAATTATGGAAAGTTGAAACATTTGAACTGGCCTGAAATGGGTCGAATTATCTGAAGTCCGAATTATACGTGTTTGAATTTGAGAGTGTTTGCTGTATAGTACTCTTCCCTCAGCATGGGTGGTAGTCTTGTTTTCATTCTCTTAAATAACAAGGAATTAGGGACTCTACTTCCACTTCTATAATTGTCATGAAGTAGGTTGAGTGCAGGTCATGAGTGGGGTTCCTGCAAAGACCTTGACTGCATGTGTTTCTCAAGCATCCTCGTGTTATCTGAAGTGTCCTTAGAAGAGGATCAAACACTACTATAAGGCTAAGTACACAAGGAAGTCCATCACTACCGTCAATAACACTATAGTCGCCACTGCACTAATGTCGCCTGGCGAATATTACGAATTTAAGCATCACTACAGACTTGTATGTGCTACTGAAGACAGGTACATAATATAAACTACTGTGCATGCCTCTTTAATGACATACCAATCTGTAGGGATGCTGAAATTCATAATATAGGATGCCTGGCGACATTAGTGCAGTGGCGACTATAGTGTTATTGTACATGTTGAGGAAGGACAAAGTCATGACCAAGGTTGCCGGGATGGTGGCTCAACGGCCGTGGGGGTGAAGTGAGGTGAGGGAGATGAGGTGAGGTGAGGGAGGTGAGGTGAGGTGAGGTGAGGTGAGGTGAGGTGAGGTGAGGTGAGGGAGGTGAGTGTGGGAGGGTCTCGCTGCCAGGCCGGGACTCAGCGTGAGGGGACAGTGCCACCATTGTGAGAGGACAGTGCCAGTGGGCAGGTAGGCTCGGCACCCTTCTGCTCTGTTAGTTATTTATATGGATGCCGACTGCTGTGTCTGACCACTTCAGACGATGCAAACTCATAGCCTTCAAAATGAATCATAAGTGACTGATCTTGGGCACAGGGGAGTCATGTCTCCTGCTGGTGTCATGGCTCCTACTGTAGTCATGTCACGTCTCCTGCTGTAATCATGTCTCCTGCTGCAGTCATGTCACGTCTCCTGCTGTAGTCATGTCTCCTGCTGTAGTCATGTCATGTCTCCTGCTGTAGTCATGTCTCCTGCTGTAGTCATGTCATGTCTCCTGCTGTAGTCATGTCTCCTGCTGCAGTCATGTCTCCTGCTGTAGTCATGTCACGTCTCCTGCTGTAGTCATGTCTCCTGCTGGTGTCACGTCATCTGATAGCCGTGTCAACAAAGCCAGGAACTTATAGATAGCCACACACCAAATGAGATTTAAACTTTTACAAAAAAAACTAGGTTTTTAGACTTTTTAAGCTTTTTAACAGGGACCCTCAAAGCTTTGATACATTCCCTCTACATTACAACTCTTCTAACTCTGACTCTGGGGCTGAGGCTGTCTGGGTTGTCAGGTGTTCAAGATGTAGCAAATACATCTATAAGGTGCGGGATGTGAGGGACAGCGGCACCCTGTGTACCTGTGTAGAGACCGTCGCTGCTTCCCTGCCTGCATGCAGCACTCCAGCAAAGTCTGTGTCAGGCAACCCAGGACGCCACAAACTTATGATGGAAGAATGACAGGCTTTGAGGCAATCAGATCTTGCCGGGAGTTTGTACTGCCCAGGTGACGTCAGCGTGCTCAGGAGAACAGCTGCGTGTACATGTGCCCCATACTGCACTGTGGCTTGGGAACGCAGGGCAAA
This sequence comes from Chionoecetes opilio, assembly GCA_016584305.1. Classification (NCBI taxonomy): domain Eukaryota; kingdom Metazoa; phylum Arthropoda; class Malacostraca; order Decapoda; family Majidae; genus Chionoecetes; species Chionoecetes opilio. The sequence continues at coordinate 309,367 of JACEEZ010009020.1, forward strand.
AATACTCCTCCACTATCGGGGGACAAAGAGCAGTGACGCGCACCCTCCCGTCAGCCCGGCAGCCAGCGAGGCGGCAGCGCTGGGTGGTGGCCGGGCGGCGTTCCCGAGCCCACACGCTGATGTTGTAGACGTGACACTCACTCACTTCTCAAGAGAGATTGAATCACCTCAAGACATGTGATTATTTTGTCCCAAGTCTGTGGTGTCCTGGGTCTACTGATACAAACTGTTGTGGAGCTCTGTGTGTGTGTCAGCTTTTGCTACTTAACCAACATTTTATTGCACATCCATAATACATTTTTGTCTTTTTACCTCACGTGTTACCTCAGGTGTTTGTGTTGCAGGCAGAGCAGCACTCTTTGGAGCTGTAGTTGTCTGTGCCAAAACACTGACCAAGATCTTAACGTGTTTTGTAGCTCCTCTGTCACTCACTCTATCAAATGCTGTTAGATTTATTGATAAAACAGTAAGGTTAATGCCTGACACCCAGCACCCAGGCCTTGCTGAACCTCATGCTGTGAATGTCAATGTAACAGCCAAAGTGTTTGTCTGGTTTAAGCCGCCAAGTGCTCTCCAGAAAGACACAGTAGGCTGTAGTGTCAAGGCAGGATTCTGCATGACACCTCACTGATGGAGGCATTAACCCCTTCACGCCCAGATCTTTCCTTTGCTATAAAAAATGGTATGTTGTCGAGCCATAAAATTAAGAAAAGTCACTTAATATACCAAATGAGTTAGTGGACAAGGATACTAAACAGGTCATATCTATAAAATATTGCTTATAGTCACTAAAAATCGTCTAATGGTACCCAAATTACAATGGAAATTAAGTTCTGGGTCTCAAGGGGTTAAGGGACAGGCAGGTCACAGGTCGCAGGTCACACACTGACAGGCACATACTGTTGGCTGATTGGCTGACATTGTTTTTAGTTTTATGCATCTCTTAAAAAAGTTATAAAATGGTGAGGTGTAGTTAGTGAAATTACCTAAAATTTTTGCGCTTGCAGAGGGCACTAAGTCAAACGATTCTTGGTGCGTAGGGGAGGTTGACCCTGGCAAGCGACTCGTCTTTAGGAAGTCCCTCTCGTGTAAGTACCGTGTCCCTTGGTGTGGCGTGTGGTGTACAGACATGCCCCTGCTTGAGGAACCTCCATGCCCTAGTGTACAGTGCTAGTGAGAGGGGGTCATGCCAGGTCTCAGGGGGTGTGGCCGGGAGGTGTGTGTTCTCAGGTCGTCAGGGTCAGCACAGCAGGGTGGCGGGCGGGGAGGGCCATGGCCATGTGGTTACAGGGAGTTTCGTACACAAGTTGTTTCGTACCCAGGTTTCGTTAATTGTTTACCTGTTAATACGTACATACCTGGTGTCGTTTCGTAACTCTAGTAATCAAGTTGAACTGAGCTGAGTGTACGAAACGACTATGGTTTCATATAGACTACGAAACAACTTTTTGGTGTACGAAACGACTTGTGTACAAACTGACTGCACCCCGGCCATGTTGGTGGTGTCACTTCATGTTGAGTCTTGGCTGGAGGGAGTCATTGGTGGCGCAGGGAAATGGCAGCTGCAGTTTGGACATGGGTGAAATATAGATCGTTGATATGTAGGCCTACCACAGAGCATTGCCATTTAGTACATTAAATTGTATGAGCCAATTATTTGTTTTAGGCTTACAGTATGATACCTCGCAGAACAAAGCCAGTATTTTCAGTAATACAGTAGATTGTCAGTACTTTGTTGAACAGTGAACATGGGCACAAGTAGCGAGTCAGCACTGCACAAAATCAGGGGAAACAGTGGCTTGCCTTTAGATTCATTGTGGCTTGCCGTTAGATTCATTGTGGCTTGCCTTTAGATTCATTGTGGCTTGCCGTTAGATTCATTGTGGCTTGCCTTTAGATTCATTGTGGCTTGCCTTTAGATTCATTGTGGCTTGCCTTTAGATTCATTGTGGCTTGCCTTTAGATTCATTGTGGCTTGCCTTTAGATTCATTGTGGCTTGCCTTTAGATTCATTGTGGCTTGCCTTTAGATTCATTGTGGCTTGCCCTTAGATTCATTGTGGCTTGCCTTTAGATTCATTGTGGCTTGCCTTTAGATTCATTGTGGCTTGCCGTTAGATTCATTGTGGCTTGCCTTTAGATTCATTGTGGCTTGCCTTTAGATTCATTGTGGCTTGCCTTTAGATTCATTTGGCTTGCCTTTAGATTCATTGTGGCTTGCCTTTAGATTCATTGTGGCTTGCCTTTAGATTCATTGTGGCTTGCCTTTAGATTCATTGTGGCTTGCCGTTAGATTCATTGTGGCTTGCCGTTAGATTCATTGTGGCTTGCCTTTAGATTCATTGTGGCTTGCCTTTAGATTCATTGTGGCTTGCCGTTAGATTCATTGTGGCTTGCCTTTAGATTCATTGTGGCTTGCCCTTAGATTCATTGTGGCTTGCCCTTAGATTCATTGTGGCTTGCCCTTAGATTCATTGTGGCTTGCCCTTAGATTCATTGTGGCTTGCCGTTAGATTCATTGTGGCTTGCCCTTAGATTCATTGTGGCTTGCCCTTAGATTCATTGTGGCTTGCCCTTAGATTCATTGTGGCTTGCCGTTAGATTCATCGTGGCTTGCCCTTAGATTCATTGTGGCTTGCCGTTAGATTCATCGTGGCTTGCCCTTAGATTCATTGTGGCTTGCCCTTAGATTCATGTGGCTTGCCGTTAGATTCATGTGGCTTGCCCTTAGATTCATTGTGGCTTGCCGTTAGATTTATTGATAAAGCAGTAAGAATAGCCTCAACTGTGCTCCTACTGCCAATAACACTAATAGTCGCCACTGCACTAATGTCACCAGGCGAATATTACAAATTTTAGCATCACTACAGTCTTGAATGTGCCACTGAAGACAGGTACATAATATAAACTACTGTGCATGCCTTCTTAGTGGCACATACAAGTCTGTAGTGATGCTAACAGTCATAATATATGGCACCTGGCGGCATTAGGGCTGTGGCGACTATAGTGTTGTTGACGGAAGGGCCTTGTAATGGAGTGGCGCTCTCGTACCTTCTCCTCCCAGCGTATCAGATCAAAGTTTATCATGTGCTCCGTAGCCAAACAGAACGTCGGGGTCGTCGGCCTTTAACCCAGACCTTCCAACACGCGCTCCCTCGCCTCCTAAAGAACAATCACTCAAACCGGCTAGTTATCAGTAGTTTGGGCAACATCAAACTGCAACTTTATAGGCAACAAACAATAAGGCATTAATATGAACAGCGGAACGGTTGTGTCTCGTAGAAAAAAATTATCTAGATAGCAAGAAGACCAAGTTTATAAAAATAATATCAAAACAAAGCAATGGTAGATGAGTAGACAGTAGATGTAGTATGATAGACAGTATGGTAGGTTACAGGGAGATTCGTACACAAGTTGTTTCGTACCCTGATTTTGAGTTTTTTCGTACATACCTGGTGTCGTTTCGTAACTACTAGTCAAGTTCATCTCTGAGCTGAGTGTACGAAACGACTATGGTTTCATACAGACTACGAAGCAACTTTTTGGTGTACGAAACAACTGGTGTACGAACTGACTGCAGCCCGTATGGTAGACAGTAGATGGCTGGTAGATGGTACATACAACAGGACAGTCGGTAAAGTTCGTAACATGACTGGCATCTCGCTGAGGACTTGAGAACACAGAGCCAGGACCTGAGGGTGAGGGAGAGGGCTTAGGTACAGGGTCACAACAAAGGGGGTACAGGGTCAGGGGGGGGGACTCACCACCACTCACTCTATTGTCTTGTTTACAGTTAGTCTCATCCTGCCTTCCTTGTTTATTATTATTTTACACGCTTATTTGCCATGACGTGTTCCTACATGTCCAGGTGGGGTGCCAAGCTTCTCATTATCATTTTGTTAACAGTATTTTAGTTTAACCTGTTGTTGTTTTTGTAGTTGGATATTACTGCATGTCAATGGTAGCTATTTTGTAGAGTTCATAACAAGCCTCTTAATGTAACCCTTTCTTTGGCTTCTTTGACCCTTGATCCATGACACACGTGTGGCATGACCTGACCTGACCTAGTGGCATGACCTAACCCGTCCACTAACCAACCCTTCCCGTGCCTCAACAAAGGTGTCTCATGGCCTTGCATTGTTCATTGTGTCATTGTTTGAAAAGGTTTATAATATTTTTTTTTCATTTGCATGTCACTCTGGTAAGATACTTTCATATACGTAAATATATAAATACCCGTCAGATCAACATTGAACTATTACACCTTGGAATAACTACAGTTCCTTCCCTGATAATAATTGCAGCTTTATTTAAGAGGTGGTTTATTTTGGTAACCACTCCCCTCTCTCCCTCAGCCTCATCCAACGGGACCAGCGGCCTCATGACCCCGGCCGGCGGCGGCAGCGGCGGCGTGGCCTTCTCTCCTCCCTCCTCCGGGTCGGTCAGTCCCCAGATAATCTGTTTAGACAGTCCTGCCTCCTCTCCCTCCCCCCCGCCCCGCAGACCCACCCAGGCGTCCTCTCCCTTCCCCGCGGATGTCTCCGTCACCCCCGTCATGTCCTCCCCGACCTCCTCCGCCACGGAGGTGCGCCAGATCATTAACGTGACCTCCAGAACCCCTCCTCCTCTTTCTGCCGCCATCAGTGCCGCCCCTTCCACCACTCCTGCCACCACTTCTACCACCACCACCACCACCGTCACCACTAACAACAGCTGTAGTAGTCCACCCAATCACACCACCATCACGCTGCTCTCCTCACCCTCCAGTAGTTCAGGCACGCTGTCCTCCTCTAACTCCAACGCCGCCGCCTCATTCTTGGCCCCGACACCACAGGACCCACTCACCTCATCACCCACATTTAACATGCAGTCTACCTCCGCAGCAGCAGCAGCGGCTGCTGCTGCTGCTGTTGCCAGTCTCAACCCAGGTCCCTACCCCCTCCCCCCCGCCCTACAGAACCTCCTCAACCCCCTGGGCATGATCCCCCCCACCACCGTGGCGGGCACCCTCCCCTTCAGACCTCAGGACAGATACATGTAGATCAGGGCGGGGGTGTCACGCCGTGTTCCGGAGTAGCAACGTCGGCGCCGTATCCTCGTGAAGGTACTTGTACATAACCGCATTGTAATGTCTGGCGTCATCAGTATGTCGAGGCAAAGTGTAAGTCTTCGCTTATGCTGAAGTGAAGTATTTGGGGTGTGCAAATTATATTTCAAACTATTTGCATCTACCTCCATCACCAAAGTGTTAAGGTATATTGTAGTTGGCTGTCCAGCAGACTCCTCTCCAAGTCTTTTGGTTATTACAAAGGGCTTAGTATACTTATAAGTACTAACTGTTAGAGGTAGTAGTAATGTATCAAGTACAAATGCAACACCATGTAAGAGTTTGTACCATGAGAGGGGGCATGGTCTGGGGTGTAGCGGGAAGGTGCACACACACGCCACACTCCCACAGTCATGACGTGTGTTGCGGAGACTGGTCCTTCCTTTCCCGCGCGCACGTTCACTCACTCGGCAGAAGGTGAAGGAGGGCGCGGCACATCATGTTTCTTCTGTATTCTGTTCTTTAAAGCGTACCGACTGGCCTCACCTCGGTACAGGAACTCGTCAAGGATGCCACGATCCTTAAGAATGATTTAGTAGCAAAGGTATAGAGCCTTGACATGAGGGTATCTGTCATGGAAGCCTTGGATGAAGGGTGTGAGGGGAGGAAGAGGAAGAGGAATGACACATTGAGAATACACAAGGCATTATTTTTCCCTTTTTGTATTGTGTAAATGACTTATTAGTGTTTTACATGTGTGCTTAATTAGCGGAATTGCTCGTGCTCGTGTGGGTGGGATTGGTAGCGACATCCTTTGCGTTTTAGGCCCAACGGAGTGGCGGGAAGAGAAAGGTGGATGAGGTGGATGAGCCTGATGCCTCCAGTCCCTCCGAGTCGGGTGTGGAGGGAGGAACCGGGGCGGAGGAAGTCCCAGGGATGGACGGAGAAGCTTCTATAGAGTCAGGCCAAAGCACCCATACCAAAAATGTATCTCTTCGGTCGCTGAGAAAGAAACGTCGGTCAAGGTAGTGTTGGTCTAAAAAGTGTGAAATATTCTGGCTTATTTTTCCGTCATGTCATGTCATGTCACGTGCCCTCCTCGGTGTTTGACTTGCTGCCGTCACCACCACCACCATCATCATCATCATCATCATCATTGCTGTCATCGTCATTGCTGTCATCATTTATCACCACCACTGACACCTTCATTTCATCATCCACTTCATATGTATTTGTCTTCGTGATAACGGATTGCATTTCAATGGATAATACTTTACCACGTTCTTTTTGCATCAGCGTCTACCATCGTTATTCGTATCCCATTTTAATGAGAAAGTATCATGCTCTTTTCTGTTCTGTGATGCTGTGTGTCAGGTCAGGTCAGGTCAGGTCAGGTCAGTTTGTTTGCCTCAGCGCTGTGACTTGCCAGAACCTTCCTCCTGTTACATGAGCGTTTCATTGGATACTGTCCTGTCACTCTGCATGTGATGGTTATAGCAGCTGTTCAATACACTCATGGATCTTCATGGAAATAAAATGTGCCATATGACCTCTGATGTCTGGCACATTCACCTTTTTTGGCATTAAATCAATCAATCTTCATGGAAATATCATGGATGGTTTCTCTGCTTTTTGTTTCATGTGTCATCTTGTGCTGCGTTTCCACCGCGTGCAGTGTGGCCAAAACAGATATTATTTTTTTTTTGTCAAGTCGGATTTTTTTCTTCTTTTTTTGAGTCGAGTCGGGTAGAGATTTGCCGACAAATTGGCGCTTTCATTGCATAGGAACTTCACTTTGCATATGATTTCCTGACTTTATTTTACCTGAGGTCAATGCTATGCTGGTGTACCATGAGGCAAGGCGAGGGGGCGAGGCTGGGCGGCAGTATTTCCGACAGACTCCTGAATGGCCAGCGACAGATTTTATACCAAGTCAATAAAGTGAATTTTTAGCCAAATGCACAAAAAAAAAAAATTTGCTGCTTAACCTTGAATGCTATGTGTGACACCATGTATGCAACATTCCCAGCTCTGCCTTGTGATTATCAGGCCGCTGACATATGTAGTGAAAAGTTTTGTTAGCATTTGTGTCAAAAGATATTTACCTACTAGTGTATTTAGCCAAGAAGCACAGAGTGGTGGCGGCGGCTGCAAGACGAGCCGCCCGGTCTGCAGCGCTGCAAGCAGTCCATTATCACACACTGCTGTATTCCATAGACCTATTTTATACCCCAGCTGACTCCCAGGCAGCACAGACAGCCACGCCACCTGTATGGCCAACCTATATTTCAACCTAGCTGACAACTAGGTCCTGATGTATACTTCCTCAATATCCTGACTGGGATATTTCAAATTTATCATATAGAAAATTTGACCCTTTTTTCAATAAATAGTTTGTTAATAAAGAGTGTTCATTTCCCCTTTGCCTCACAACTGTCCAGTGAACTACCACGTGTAGGTCTCACGGCCTCTTGTAGCTTCCTTATTTCCTTATGTTGTTATAAGTGTAGCCTGTAGTGGCGTAGGGATGTGGCGACCCCACCGCCCACCACACGGGACCCCCTCCGTGGTGCAGTCAGCCAAGGGTCAAGGATGCTATATAGTGTCCTTGGCCCGGGGGGGTTCACCATACAGCTGTAAACCATTTATGTAACCATATATAAGCATGTACAGTAAAACCTCTCTTATTCGGACCCTCATTATTCGGACTGACATTAATCGGACCTATCCCCTCCGCCCCTTTTTTTTTATTTATTTATTTATTTATTTATTTATTTATTTATTTATTTTTTTTTTTTTTTTTTTTTTTTTTTTTTTTTTTTTTAGGGCTCGAAATTTCCTAGCTATAATAATTTAAACCTAGATTTTTTTTTTTTTTTTTTTTTTTTTAGGGGGTCGAAACTTCCTAGCTATATAATTATATACACCTAGATTTTTTTTTTTTTTTGTTTTTTTTTTTTTTTTGTTTTTTGTTACATATTCCCCCATTATTCGGATCCTTGCATTACTCGGACCATTCCTTGGCCCAATTAGTCCGAATATGAGAGGTTTTACTGTATAAACCACCATAACCTGAGATGGCGTGTAGCGTGTGCCCAAGGGTAGCGAGTATAGTATCCTGGCGCGCGTCATAGGAGGTGACGTGAAGGACGAGGTGGCGGGGTTAGGAGGCCGCCCGCTTGTACACCTAAACACTGAGCAAGAAGACTACCTATGAAAGAAGGAAATAAGGAAGCTACAAGAGGCCGCGAAACCTACATGAGGTAGTTCCTGTAGGAAAGAAGATTGAGTATATAGAAGAGTACCTATGAAAGCCCAAGGTAAATATGTACTGTAATTGGGGTGTCTAAAGGTGATAGAAGGTGTGAGATGGGTGACAGGCGGGAAAGTAACCTGGATGTGATGCTCAGTGACACCCAGTTTTGTTTTGTTTTTATTTATAGAAAAGACAAAATTATGGTGATGCCTATAGCGCCTGTAGGCTATTATTATTATATATTTTTTTTAGCTTAAGAGGCAGAGGTGGGGAAGTATTCAATGCATTCCAAGGGGTATAATTATTAGTGTTGTCAGGATGCATGCAAGAGAAAGGGCAACTGTATCTCATGTCACGCTCCTCCCCAACCTTCTGCACACCCTGTCAAGTTCCTCTCACTGTCCAACATGTCCTAATATCCTGCCCCCATCTTACTCCTGCCCGTTCCAGTTCCTTCCCTCATTTGTCTTCCCTTTCCCGCGGACATTCTCCCGGAATCCCCCTCCTTCTCCCTGGAAAATTTAACCTCCTTCCTCCAACAAATCCACATCCTACATCTGATCTAACCATCCTGCTGTAACATTCCGTTCTTTCCCCTTCCCTCATCGTTTCACTATTATTCTTTAACCCTGACCCTTTATATGCTTTGCCATAGTGCCATATGACCTCTGATGTCTGGCACATTCACCTTTTTAGGCATTAAATCAATCAATCAATCAACTGTACCCTGGAAGATGACGTGTGGGAGATGGTGACAGAGATACAGAAGCTCAAGGCAGATGCAAGACTATCAACCCCTTCACGCCCAGATCTTTCATTTGCTATAAAAAATTGTATTGTTGCCATAGAATTACGAAAAGTGACTGAATATACCAAATTAACTAGTCGACAAGGATACTAAACAGGTCATATCTCTAAAATATTGCTTATAATCACTAAAAATCATCTAATGGTACCCAAATTATAATGGAAATTACGTTCTGGGTCTCAAGGGGTTAAGGTTATTATTATGCAAGGTGATTAAGATTGAAATAGGTCAGGAGAAGGTGATAGTTGTCTGCATTCTTATGGACCTGGAAATGAGAGGAAGGTTTTTAGGAATTGGTAAGAGAGTGTTTATGAAGGCAGGGAGAGAGAAGAGTACTAGTGATTGGGGATTTAAATGTGTTGGGAAGGCAATACAAGGGTGGGATTACCTGGGTCAAATAGCCTGTCGGGGATCCATGGGAGCTGGGAAGATGTGTTGGATGTGTGTGTGAAGAAAGGGTTGGTGATTGGAAATGCATTCTTTAAGGGCAAATATTCACCCGTTGTCTGACCAATGTTTGATTTAATGATAAACGGAATAATTCTTCTGTCGCCTCCGTGGTGCAGTGGCTAGCGTGTCTGGCTAGGAATCTGTGGGCCCTGGTTCGAATCCGGGCCAGGGCAAGCCGGCAGCCAGCCAACCCAGCTGTTCTTCCTCCCTTTCGGGGTTAATAAATGGGTACCTGGGGAAACCTGGGGAAGGTAACGGTGGTAACCCGGGTGTCACACTAGCCCTGTGTCCCGGGGTAACGGTTTGTCACCCACCACAGGCTCAAAGGGCTAATGCCACGGAGATGAGCACCGAGGCCATGCGCAGCATAGCGTATGCCCCCGTCCTTACCTTTTACCATAATTTTATCGAGAATTTTTTATTTTTTATTTGTTCATTTACAAGTGCCACAGTATTCATATTAGGAAATTTCAGTTTTTTTTTTACATTGTTTGATCCACTAGTAAAAATTACGGTAATGTACATATGTTTGCAATTTAGTCAAATAATCTCAAATTTATACACTAGATTCTACAGAAATTCTGGCAGTATTCGAGACACTGGGCGGCGCCCCATCTGGCGCTGGCATCCCTGGCCCCAGCGTGGCGGAGGAGGGTCGGCGGTGAACACCAAGACAGGAACACTGGCAGGCCGCACCACTGCATGGATCACACCGCTCATCAGGTGAGGGTAAACAATACTAACAACAACTACTGTAAATCTTTACCAAGATATTTCCAGTGAGAGAGAAGAGAAGCATGAATTGAATACATTGATGAATTGATACATTGAATATAACGCCGCAGGTAAAGATATCAGTCTGATAGCTAGTCTGGTCAGGGCATTGCCCTGCTACTGGTAACATGTAACCCAGTACAACCAGCCGCATGGTCGGATCGTCGACTCCCCCACTGGCTTGACCAGTGGGGAGGGTGTGCTGGACACCCAGATGGACTAAAAATAAGTCCATCTTTGAAGGCAGATGAACTCACTATTGAGTCAATGGCCATCCAGCCCCAGCTATGGGTGAAATAGTGGGCAGCCTGGGGTTAATCCCTACAGGGGGTTCTGCGTCCCTGGCCACGGTGAGCAGTAAGGCCAATCCCTGACATGGATTGGTCGGGGAAGGGACGGGGGCGAGGCAACAGCCGGTGCGAGGTAACCGCGATGAAACACACTCTGTGTTTCACGTCTCTTGTTGCAGTGTACGCTCGTTGGGCTGAGTACTTTGGACAGTTGTTCATAGTGGACCCTCCGATTGGGCAGCTTCACACCACTGGATAACGGGCAGTGGATGTGGAAATGTGTGGAAGTGTGTCACTACTCCAGATGCTACAACCACGGGATTTAGTTTTGATTGTTGTGTTTCTATATTACAGAGCAGTGATAACACCATAAGTATTGGTGATAAGGATACTGAGCCATTGGTGATATAAAGATAACACCCAAAGTACTGCATAATCAGCGTTGAGCCGCCGCCACGGAGAGTTGTGTCCGTGGCCGCCGAGCACGATGTCTGACTCGAGCAGCTCGGACGGCGAGGAGTCGAGGTTCAGGGAGATCTGTGACCCCACCTTCTGGAGGACTGCCGAGGAGGGTGTGGAGGATGGCAAGCCCTTGGTGCAGCCTGCCTCCCTTCCAGCCCTTCATGATAACAGGCAGTCCTTCGTGTTGCTGGAGAAGATCAGGGCGTCACTCGCTGCCGCCCACACTAACAACGGTGAGTCCTTAGGCTGGAATTTTGTTGCAATAATAGCCACTCTTTTTATGTGGCAACTCATTATATGAAGGAGCAGAACCTTAGACAGACTTGATTTTGTAATTTAATCAGGGAATACTTACCTGAAATACTACGAACTACACTGTGCTTTTCTCTTTGAGTTTGTGATGTAATACTATACCTGCATTTTTTTATTTTTTTATTATTATTTCTTTATTCGTTGGTGCCTAGAGAGAGAGGGCATATAAGAATAAATGAATGAATGCATGAATGGCCAACACAACATGGCAGTAGTAGTAATTTATTGACAAAGTACCAGTTTTACAGAATTTTTAACGTCATCACAAAAAATAGGATACACTTTGTCCAAGTAAAAATAACAATACTAAATGCATGAACAAGAAAAGAGGGCGATATTTCTATACTAAAAACTAGGCACACGAAGCAGCAGGCACTGTCCGGAGAGAACGGCATCCCTGTGTCACGTACCTCACACTGTATCATGGCACTGTATTAGGGCCAGTCTGTTACTGTGAATAGGATGCCAATTTCACTGTTGTACTTCTCAAAAAAAAATTACCCTCTCTCTTATTCTGCCATATTTGTTAAACGCCTTGTCTTAAAGTCTCCTCATGTCTCCAGCAAGAAGGTTCTCACTTTACCTTAGAAACTGTACAGATAAATGACATCTTGTGTTGTCTGGTACATAGTTATCAGAGCTCAGACCTTATATACTACAACATGATGCCTACAGCTGGGTAGTGGGTATAATACTTCCCTTCCTTTCATGATATAATACCTTTACTTTTCCTCTTTTCCCTCAGCTGGTGAAGGTTCAGGCACACGCAAGAGAGGGTCTGCCATCGGTGAGGTCAGCGTGAGGGGTGTGCCTGCTGCTGCCTCCACACTCTCGCCCTACCTCGCCAAGCAGCTCGCCATCAGGCTGGACAGGTCAGTCATAATAATAATAATGATGATTGTATTCTCACCTGAAAGCATAGAGGAAAAACAACGACAACCTAATATACAGACATGAGGGAATTAACTTAACCCCTTGAGGCCCAGAACGTAATTTCCTTTGTATTTTAGCTACCATTAGACAATTTTTAGTTAATATCAGCAATGTTTTATAGCTATGTTCTGTTTGGTATCCTTGTCCACTAACTAATTTGGTATATTAAGTTAGTTTTTGTAATTTTATGGCTCGACAAGACATTTTTTTATAGCAAAGGAAAGATCTGGGCGTGAAGGGGTTAGGTACTCAAGCAAATAAGAGAGTTAGTGGTGCAGTTACCAAGATGCTGCAGTGGAGAGGGGATTTATTTTATGTGTGTGTGTGTGTGTGTGTGTGTGTGTGTGTGTGTGTGTGTGTGTGTGTGTGTGTGTGTGTGTGTGTGTGTGTGTGTGTGTGTGTTAAAGGATGCATGTATTTTTTATTTAAATTGTATTGATGCGTGTTTTGGGAGTTTATAAGGAGAGACATAACGTTTATTTCTGTACATACAATTTATTCTTACGTATATGCTCTCTCTCTCTCTCTCTCTCTCTCTCTCTCTCTCGTCTCTCCTTTCTAGTTTGAGAGAAAGGGTTTAACATTTCAAATTGTATAAGAATTTTGATATGAATGTCTTGGCCTGTCTGATGTCACAACGCAGCGTTTATCAACCAGTTAATGTTGTGTCTTGAATCGCTATTATGCTGTCACCATCTTGATTATATAATTTAAGCTTTTGTTAATTTCTCCAACATTCAATTTTACTGTGAATATATGAGAGAGAGAGAGAGAGAGAGAGTGTGAGAGTGAGAGAGAGAGTAAAGGAAAGAAAGAAAGGAAGAGAGAAGGAAACACCCCCCTAACATGCATAGTAAAATTCAAATTCTTTATAAAGACATGTTTCCATAACTGAGAGTGAACACTTTTAGCAGTAGATTAATTTTGTAGCTAGGTATTTCAGTCATTTTTCCCCCTCTCAGAAACCTCAAATACCAGCTTCATGATGATAATGATTTGTAATTCTAACTCAAGATTCCATGAAAATTTTGTCCTTTTCATCTTCAAACACATAAATTTGATGTACTTAGGCAAGGTAACTCAGGAACTACCTCGTGTAGGTCTCGCGGCCTCTTGCAGCTTCCTTATTTTCTCATGTTCTTATGTTTTGTGTGATGAGGAAAGGCACTGCAGCCACCACTAACGTTAGCCAATGTACTCTTTGTCAGCAGCAGTGTTGACTATAGCGCCAGCCAGGATGACCCCCCACCCGCCGGGCAAGAGTGTGGCAGCGCAGACCAGCCCGCCTCCCTCTTCCTGCTCAAGCACCAGGCACTCCTCCCTCAAGGCCAGGACACTCAGCAGGACTCACAGGGAAGGAAGAGGAGGGTCAAGGTTCCTAAAAGACTCGCCTACTACAACAGCTCAGATGAGGTGCGTGTTTATTGTCTGTAGGAAGCTGGACAAGGGCTACAAATATTAACCCTTCTCTTCTTGTGTCTCTCTCCCTCCTTTCTTCTGTCCCAGCTACTACAGGATTAGACCAATTTAGTTGTTTGAGTTTAGACATTTGATATTTAGTGCTTTGTATTTCCAGTGTTCATCAACATCTGGAGGTTTTCATGGGTGGTACAGACTCCTATCTTACTTACCATACTGTAGGTTGAGTGGCGAGGTATGAGGTTTCTGTATCTCTTGGAGCATGTTAGTAATATGCTGGACAGGTAGTGAGAGGAACCGAGCATAACTTATTTTTGTATGAGCTTGAGTGTGGTCTTGTACGTACATATGTAATTTTGCATATCATAATAAAGATACCACTATACAGGTTGACTGTTAGAAATCCAGCAACCTTGGAACCTGAGTTACCGTCATTTATACATTAGTAAGCTTAACCCCTTGAGACCCAGAACGTAATTTCCATTGTAATTTGGGTACCATTAGACAATTTTTAGTGAATATAAGCAATGTTTTATAGCTATGACCTGTTTAGTATCCTTGTCCACTAACTAATGTGGTATATTCAGTTACTTTTCATAATTTTATGGCTCGACAACATACAATTTTTTATAGCCAAGGAAAGATCTGGGCGTGAAGGGGTTAAGTCATCCGCTGTAATAGAAATGTGGTGATTATATAGTGTGCAAATATTGTTCCCGCAGGATGAGGTGAAGAGTCGGTGTCGGTCCGTGGCGGTGAGTCCCGAGTGGATCCTGGACGGAAATTCCTGCCCCCCGCCCCACCCCAAGAACCTCAGGTGAGAGCCCACACACACTTTTTTTTTTTTTTATATACATTTATCCGTTTCTTTTTTTTATTATAGCTACCTAATTATTTTTTTTTTTTTTTTTTTTTTATAGCTACATCATAATTTTATTTTTAGTTTTTTTATAGCTACATCCTTTTTTTTTTTTTACATTTTTTTATAGCTACATCAAAAAAAATTCTTTACATTTTTTATAACTACATCATAATTTTATTTTTAGTTTTTTTATAGCTACATCATTTTATTTTTTTACATTTTTTTATAGCTACATCAAAAAATTTTCTTTACATTTTTTTATAGCTACATATATATATTTTTTTTTACATATCGTTCATATTCAGTTCTAATAATCTGTCACTCCGTTTCCCACCTGACTTTATTGCAGTTTAAATCCTTAATCATTGTTACTCAGGGCTCATGTCAGGTTGCATTTGTATTGTCCCCAGAAATGTGAAAACAATATAAATCTTTAGGTGTGTGTCTTGCTTTCATGAGATTGAGTGTGGCTTCCATGTGGTTTTTATCCTCAATATTTTTCCCTCAGATGTCACTCTTAGGATAAGGAGATATTCATATATTTTTTAAAGCTTTTATTTTTCATGGGCACTTTCCTCATGTTTATGTAATGGATTATTATTACTACAGAATAAGTAGCAGCATTAGTAGAGAGAGAGAGAGAGAGAGATAATTATTCAAAGTTGGGATGCTGTGGTGTATTGTCTGTGGTTTGTAAAACATACTGTGGGAGGACATCCTGTGGTCCCCTGTGTAAGTGGAGAGAGAGAGAGAGAGAGAGAGAGATTACAAATAATTAGAAGTTTAGTACAATTTCCATACATTAGTCATTCATTCTTATTTGCTTCATAAATCAATCAATCATTGGGGGCATACGCCGGGGGGGCGCGTCGCCTCGCCCACCCTACGACGCCACTCCCGGGGGTCACCACGCGCGAGTCCCCATGCAGGCTCCTTTCCCATACCAAGGAGCTCTCGACAAGAAACATCAACTTGTCCCAGCCACGAGCCTTGTGGGCGCCCCCTTGGCCTCCTCCACGCCGGATTGTCTCTTACAGATACGACCCGATGGGAAGGATGGTTTCAGGGTAGCGTGCCACATGCCCATATAGGCAAAGTTGGCGCTGACGGACTATGCAAGTAATAGGCCTCGATTCAGTCTCACGGTGCAATGGCTGATTTGGTACGTAATCATCCTAGCGATATCCCATGATTCTGCGAAGACACTTTTACCAAAGGCATCGAATCGCCTCTTCAAGTCACTATTTAGTGTCCATGTCTCACAACCATAGAGTAAGACAGGGATCACAAGCGACTTGAAGATCCGGATCTTTGTCCTCCTGCACAGGTACCGACAACGCCAAATACTCGTGCTGAGCGAGAATTATTATAGTAATAAGCGTCGGATATAAGAACGACGGAAAAATGGGAGATTACGGTAGTTTGACTAATAGTTGTGGCGGGCTGTGGAAGTTAGTTACGGTACGCAGTGCATAGCGAGCGATTGGTCCCCGGGTTTGGGAGAGATGCTTTCAGGATTCAAGTATCGACTTGTCCTATTCGGTATGCCAGCATATATGAAGTTGTATGAGTGGCGTTTTGAGATGTGTTTTTACTTGTCTTTCAGATACCTTGATGAGTACAAGATGAAGGAATGCAGGCCAGACGGAAGCATCATCGCCATTCCCTTATCGGAGGCAGACGCCACGGTCACCTCTAAAGGGCTCCGTAAAAATAAGAAAGTCAAAGCCAAGGAATGTGTGGTTCCCAATGGAAAAGATAATGCCTCAAATGAAAAAGGAAATGTCCAATGCTCTCCCAATGTCACTGTTAACGTCACTGAACACTCAAAGGCTGGTGACAACACACCGAGGAAACAAGCAAGGAAGAGAGGAAAAAAGAAAAAAAATCTTGAAACAAAATAATGGTCAGCAAATCATAAACTGCTGGAAGTTTTTGTAACAGGATTACTGAAACTTAGAGCATTGTACACCTTGAATACCAGTGACCTTAGCTTGATTTTGTCAGTTACAATGAGCTATGTCAGAAATGTTACCATGAAACCAAAGTAAATAAATGACTGCATAAAGAACTTGTTTGTATAATTATGTGCCATTGGTGGTGTCCTGCAGTCCTTCATTTCTTATTGTTGTTTAGCCTTTTTTCCCACAGCTACTCAACTCCAATACATCTACTCCTCTACATTTACTTCTACTACTACTACTACTACATCTACTCCTGTCATACAAACTTGACTGCTACATTACTACCAACCTACACGGCACTTGTACTAGTGTTTCTGAGCTGACTGCAGCAGCATTCCTGGGTCGTTGCTTCTGGCCCACCTAGCGTGGGTCATGGCTGCTGCCTCGCCTGGCGTGGGTCGTGGCCTCTGCCTCGGGTGGCGTGGGGAGCAACGGTGATGCCGGAGCAATGTCTTGAGGCCTCGGGACGTCCCTGTGGGGAGAGTGTACGAGACAGACAAGGTTCTGGGAAAGCAGCTCAAGGCATTATATCACATTATGCTTCACATGCACACTAATCTTTCAGTTTGTACAGACATGCTAATAAAAGTGTTAAATCTCTCACCTGAAGAAACAGTCTGACTAAAAAAACCAATCATGTCAATAATGTGTTATGACAAGTGGTTACTTGCTCTAAGTGCTGTGCTAATGGTAACAAAGTTGCTACATTCATACTAAATTTTGCATTCAGAAAAGTTACAAGTCAAGCCCCTGAGGTTGTTCTCACGTCACTGTCATGCTATTTGAATGACTGTGCGGAGGTAGAGACTGGTGTTGGTGTTGTGCCTGCCAGGACGTGCGGCTGGTGTGAAGGAATGGCCGGCAGCCTGGACCAGGAATTATACAACCATCCTTCTGGGACTAGTTGTCACAGGGAAGGATCATCAGATATGAACACAACTTTCAATCAATCACGTAATTAATGTTTTGATCAATATGTTCTTGTTTTGTCTAGTCTTCGCCAACACTGAAGGAACACAAAGACGGATTAAAATGGCCATAACGTCTTTCATTGTTGAAATGGTACAGGCAGATAACTCGGATCAATAAACAAGCCACTTTCCTATATAAAATGCTGAATCATACAAAACAACCTCCCTAATAATTCATAATCTGAACAAGATCAACAAAAATTGTAGCGAAACCAATAATAAGAATTAAACGAACAAAGCATCAATTTACACTTACACAGTAAAATCATTCTAATGCATCAATATGTCTTTATCATAAGAAAAATATCATGTTTGGATTGCACCGTGGAGACGTCTCTTTCCTCCTGGTCTTATTAGCTTTACGCCGGCAATCACGGGTCTAATATTTCCCCCGTGGCGGCGAGGCACCCTGGGGGACACTCATGGGTGGAGGCAGCAAGGCGAGGGCCCTGCTGGAAGCCAACACACGCTTGGGGGTTCCATTGATTGATTTAATGCCAAAAAAGGTGAATGTGCCAGACTTCAGAGGTCATATGGCATGGGGGTTCCATTTAAAATTTTGAAACAGGTTAAGGCATAAATCTGAACAGGGTACAAAAATTTAGGGCTGAATTGTTCCACATGTTGCTGGATATTCATTTTGTTCAGGAGAGAGAAAGGGTAAACATCACCATGACCCAATCTAAACAGATCATTATATGCAGTATGGTTGTATATATGTATATATATATATAAATATATCTGACAATCAGAGCTGGAGCGCACATGTAACCGTGAGCAAAGATGATTTCCCGGGTATTTCACCTCCAAGAAAACAGTTCTTGCTTTGTCATGAGTCACAAAGCCACTCACAAAGGCAATGAAAACTTGAACAGAAAAAAACTATGGTAAAGAATTCTCTGTAATAGGAACAAACTCCACTTAAACAGCTACCAATGACTGATTTAATGCTCTTGAAAAGTTTTGATGCACAGAGAAGCTGCTTGTACACGCTCCTAGGGGGAAAAGCTGCTGCCTTAGAAATGTAAAAGTCACAGCGTTAATAAATGTAAGATTAACGTTATAGTCACAATACATTGACGTGTCGTGTGTGTGGGAACGCAATCCCCAAAAATATCTCTTAACACGACACTTTCACTAATGATTTGTTTTATTTCCATACAGTTTCTCTGGACAACCTTTCCTTAATTCAGGCGCCTAGAATTGAAACGGCACAAGCGCCACTTTTAAAAAACTGAGAAAAACGCAAACAAACCCCATTACAATATCTTCATTTGTTGCTGATTTACTTTGAAAACACTTTAGGTGCATTTTTTTCATTGATAAAAAGTGGCGCTTGTGCCGTTTCATATCTTGATTTTCTTAGATTAAACTTTAAGCGCATTTTTCTCAGTTTTTTAAAAGTGGCGCTTGTGCCGTTCCAATTCTAGGCGCCTGATATTGTGTATTTGAGTTCTTTTCTGGATCTGAACCTTGATTTTTCATTCACATATTTTCTGGTGCTTTTGTTAGTTGCTCTAGGCAGGTGAATCTGGTGGGCTAATCTGGCAAACTTTCTTCGGTGATACAGGCAGTTTAATGAGTCAGACGGAACCACGGTCGGCTGACACTCAAGCACAGCGGCCACAACACTGACAACTATATATATACAGTAAAACTTCTCATATTCGGACTATTTGGGCCAAGGAGTGGTCCGAGTAATGCAAGGATCCGAATAATGGGGGGATATGTAAATTTAGAACATGAAAAAGAAAGAAAAAATTTGGTGTATATAGGTAGGAAATTTCGACCCCCCCCCCCAAAAAAAAAAAAAATTCTAGGTGTATACATTATAGTTAGGAAATTTCGACCCTTAAAAAAAAAAAAAAAAAAAAAAAAAAGAGGAGGTCCGAATACGAGAGGTTTTACTGTATATACGTAGAGTTGTTTGTTAATTCAAGGGAAAGATATTTGCCAACCCCCGGCCACTGGGTTGTGCCGGTATTCTCTTAACGTCTAAACATCCCGTCAATATTTGCCTCACGTCTGCCTGTACCTTAACTCTGAGACAAGGCACTTCACGCACCACTGGAGCGACCTTGAGGCCCGAGGATCCACTTCAAGGACATCCACCATAAAGAGGATTACAAAGAGGGCATTCGTGTTCCCCAGCGCGGGCTTTGACGGACAAAACACCACTGCAGCAAGACAGTCCTCGCTGATTAATGTCAACTTTCCGGAAACTGCTCACGACAAAAGACTAATTTATGGAATATCCCGCCAGCGTTGGCACTCTAATAGGCAATGGTTTGTAGAAAGACCAATCTATAAAGCTTCCCTTCAATTAATGGGAGTGGCAATGAATGGGTCACTGGACAAGCTTTCACGGGATTATGAAGAGAGGAGTCAAGCAATGGTGCTCAACATGAGGCTGTGTTTGCAATGCCACTTTTTCACATCACAGCCTTGACACAGCCCACAACGGAACAGCAAAAAAAACCTCATGGGAGGTATTCACGAGCAACAATTTTTAACTTTCATTATATCCGCCACCTGTGATCTTGTGTGACATCAAGACGACACACTGCCAAGAGCCAGCAGGGAGGGCACACCACGGCAAGCCTGCGCTGCCTGGCTCACTGCCGCCCCACACGCTCCCACATGCAGAGTATGAATCACGTGAAGACTGGAAGAGGAAGGCAACATCATATACAACTACAGCATGACAATGACAACTGGCGGCTTGAAACAAAGAGTCCTGTAAGGTTATTTAGCCCACCTCTAGCGTTAAGTGAAGTGTGGCGGTGAGGGAGCTACTGGCTGGCTGCTAGGGCCGTCACTGTGCACCGTCAGGCAGGCAGTGATGCACACATACCATGACTCTATAGGGGCATGGCATCCACAACACTGTTCAGCTCGGGTCTGGTGGCCAGTACATTTTTTGTTTTACATAATCCACAGACCACAGTACAGGACAACACAATGTTTAGCAGCATGTCGCACAGCCTTCCTGCCTTTAACACTGGGCTGTGTGACTCTGCTGTTGACACAATTGCTTCTTGCTGTGCTGAGTTCAGAGAAAGGCGCCGGAACAACAACCTTAAGGGAAGCGACATGATTTGGGAAGAGATCCGCTGGGTGGTGGCAGTGAACAACCATGGAAGGCTCGGTGACACAGTGACTAACCATGGAAGGCTCGGTGACACAGTGACTAACCATGGAAGGCTCGGTGACACAGTGACTAACCATGGAAGGCTCGGTGACACAGTGACTAACCATGGAAGACTCGGTGACACAGTGACTAACCATGGAAGGCTCGGTGACACAGTGACTAACCATGGAAGGCTCGGTGACACAGTGACTAACCATGGAAGGCTCGGTGACACAGTGAACAACCATGGAAGGCTCAGTGACACAGTGACTAACCATGGAAGGCTCGGTGACACAGTGAACAACCATGGAAGGCTCGGTGACAGTACAGTACACACTTGTCTCCTTACATTTAGCATTAGTATCATGGAAGTGTTCATCAATCGGTACACTTCCGAGTGTTGTGGGAATCTGGCGGAGCAGAGTAACGAGGGAAATCTCAAATGTATAGAAGTTGGCAAAATCGCCTTAGTTTTTTATTGATATTTTTCCTAAGAGTGTGTAAGGCATCATAAAAAGTCTGGGATATTCATAGCAAGGATTTTCTTCTAGGGTAACGACGGGTCAGCGCTTAAAATAGCTAAGCTTTAAGTTGATGCTAAAGTTACCGAGGACAGGATTGATCTCACAGCTCTAGATAATAATATTGAGACAAGAAATATAGCATGATAATTCTAGGCCAAACACACACACGCACACACACACACACACTATCGTCAACAACACTATAGTCGCCACTGCACTAATGTCGCCTCGCACTATGTATTACAAATTTTAGCATCACTATAGATTTGTATGTGCAACTGAAGAGTCGTGCACTGTTGTTTATATTATGTACATGTCTTCAGTGGCACATACAAGTCAGTGGCGATACTAAAATTCGTAATATTCGCCTGGCGACATTAGTGCAGTGGCGACTATAAGTGTTATTGACAGTACAATGATACTGGCAAGTCTCTTACTCATCTCAGTGCAGAGAATCAAGAACAGACAGCTTCACACTATTCCTCTTATCACAGAGTTCACTAAGCTTAACCCTCGTGTGACAGCCTGACATGGCGACTCAGTTACATGACTTATAACACAAGGGATATATTTCTAGTTTTTGCCAATATTCCACTGATAAAAATTGATACAAGTAAATGAATGACTACCTGTTATAGGCATGGTACTTGTGCATGGTGATCCTGGTTATGTAATATTGCTTTTCATTTATAATTTTCAACCACTGGAAGCGAGTGGAGTTCAAACACCAAGAACGACCATCTGAGGGAGTCATTAGCTTAATCATGAACATAATCAATCATCATCAACACTCTTAATCATGACGGCAGACACGCCTCCTGACCGACAGCGCCGAGGGAAAGCCCCAAAATAATGCCGATGACGAAACACGAGCGTCTTTTTGATAGCGACACAAACGAACCGCTGCCACGATATAACTTTTTCAATATAACTTTGTCTCTCGTGATTGATTGATTGATTGTAATGCCTAAAATAAAAATTAAAATAGGGAAATTGTCTCTCGTGAGCTAGAACGCATTTCTTTTACCTAAACTATCTTCTCTTTTACCTAAACAAAATTTTGATGAATGCTGAATGAATGAATGTTCTTTAACCAAAACTATCTTCCACTTCAAGGTATAATGTTACTATGTTGCTTTAATCAGTTTCATTATTGCGATGGTCGGTAATACTATCACAAAAAATATGGCAGAAAAATAAGTCTCCAATTTCCTCACTTTCAGCATCCAAGGAGCTGCTTTAAACCTCCAGACTCTCTCTCTCTCTCTCTCTCTCTCTCTCTCTCTCAGGCATCATGTACTGACAAATTTAACCTGCACGGTGTATATGTAATGCCAAATAAAATATATCAATACAGTATCAATATCTCTCTACCTGATCACACACAGAGTAAAGTTCTAACCCCTTCAGGCCACATAATGATATATCTATGTATGAAGTATTGTCTCTTGCACAAAGCAGACAGCCAGTCACCCAGGGAGGAGGACCAAGACAGTACACAGAGGCGAAGATCCCTAAAGTTTGTGTAACAGCATTACTTTAAATTCTACAAGGGCACACAATTAGTCCATCTTTGTTGCCAACGACTCCAATTGTATTTAATTCATGGACCGGCGTGCCTGTGGATATGAGTCACACCTCTATTACTATTGTGCCTGCTGTTCTCATCCTGGATATGGTGACCAGATGCCCTAACCAACCGTTCCGTGGGATAAAAAGGAGGAAGCATGAATAAAAATACGTCACGGTGGTGCACAGAGAAGCCTGGGCTGATATGTCTCTGTCTACTGCAACACAACCAACCACTCAGCTGGCACTCACTACCCTCCCTCCCTCCCCTGTCAACATAACCCCCAGCTGGCACTCAAACCCTGCCCACCCCTGCACTCACTACCCCTCCCACTCGCTGATTATTTCACATCACTAAAAACATAATTTACACGATCAAAAAATGACAGACGCTTACTTGATAGATATGTCTCACGTCAATTTAAATAATGTTAAAACCTCCCGTTCAGAAATTCTTCCCGGCCCAGAAGACGTCAGCGAATCCTGACACTCGGAGACGATACAATAAGACCGTACATCAGGGATCTCAACTCACAGCAACTCTTTAAATGAACTCTTAGAAACACCCCATCCAAGCAAGCCTGTAGTGTTCCCTCCAGTCAGGCAGGGGAGCAACTTTATCTTAATGTAAAATATCAATAATCCTCAATCAATGGTTGGGTACAAGGTAATCAACAGTAACCTAACGTTGAGCACAAACTTGTTATTAATAGCAAGCATAAATCTCAACCTACATCAAGACAAAGACAAGTCCACTGAATGATTGGAGAATTGAGTGCCATTTCTTCCTGCCTATACAAAGCCAACCCGACACAAAGCAATTAATCCCACACCGTTTGATGGACCTACAACTTCTGTCAGGGTAATTTTCTAACACTGAAAAACAAATATACGAAAAAAAAACTGTCTGGAGATACACCTATTAATTAATCCCGCAGTGTTTGGTGGACATAAAACTTCTGTCGGGGTCATTTTCGAACACTGAAAAGAACACACAACAAAAAGAAAGAAATGGTCTAGAAATACACCTAGGCAATAATTTTCGGGACCATTTTCTAACACTGAAAAAAAAGGTTCTAGAAATACAACTGTTCCCTTTAACCTTTCTCCTTCACATCACACAAACAGCATTACTTTATATACCTTCCCTAACAGCTAATTCTGGACGGCTGTGCTAAACCATGACTGGGATGTTGCTTCAAGACTTTCTCCCTAAACATCACTAAACAATTATATAATCAATAAAAACAAACAGTATAACAGGACCAGCGAGTGCCCCCACCGAGTTGAGGTTGGGGTCATAACAGGTGGGGGTGCCTGGCATGACCTTTTGACCTCCGTGTGGTGAGGTGGCTACAGCGCTCTGTTCAGGGGTTCGAGTCTGACCTGGTACTGCTATATCTACATCATTAAACAAATCAAACATTAATCTGCCTTCCACCTGCCTTGTGAGTGTTCGAGTGCCCCCGACACTGACTTGGGGTGCTAAACATAAATAAGATGACAATGTATTCACCAAGAGTACGAGTGGTGAAACAGACCAGAGTGAGGGAAATGAATGGCCTACTCTGCAATATGGCGTCAAATTCTCTTCCCACTATTGTTACTGTCTGGAGTCAAGGATTTCTGTTCCCACGCTTAGCTTGGTTACTGTCTGGAGTTCATGATTTGCCGTGGTGTGATAAAACTAATTGGGCCGCCCCCCCTACCTCCCTCTTCATCACCCCCGCCCCCCTCCCTCTCACAGACAAACGAGGCCCGTGATACACATGCACATATCTGCGTGTACATGCATTCCTCTGCACGCACACACACGCACACACACACACAAACATTAAGTATGCTCAATATGCTTTTGTTAAGAGGTTTGTGTTTCAATTCATATTTCTTTATAGGTTTGCAAATAATTCTTTAGTGCATGTGTGTATGTGCTAAACTTGTCCTCAAGGCTTTTATGAATCCACACGCACACACACTCTGACACACACACACACACACACACACTATGCCTTGTCTGGGCTTATCTTAGGAGTGCCTTGATCTCCTCCTTCTCGGCGGCGTCGAGGTAGCTGGTGCCGTCCGGGGCGGTGCCGTTCTTGCTGGCGCCCTGCATGGGAACAAAGTGGGATTAGCAGCAACAGTGCAAAACGACGTAACTGTTATTTATATCAAGTGGCCCTTGTGACTAAATAAAAGAAAAAAGTTATAAAATACGTACATCGGTAAATAGATATATGCAAAATAGATCGTAAGAAGTTAAGGTAAAAACTTATAAATGTTCAAAGTGACTATGTACATAATCAAGTATTGAAGAAAAGTGAATCGATCAGTCATTTAAAAGAAGTCAACATGTTACATCACCCAAAAGTGTATTGTCCTCAGATAGAGAAGCTTAAAAATAATAAATAATGTCACAAAATAAAAATAAAATGTCTTCAATCCTAAGACAACAGGAGAGATTTAAGTAGTATAAGAAAATGCAAGGAAAGAGAGAGAGAGAGAACTTACCGCCTCGAGCAGGACCTTCACGCATTGGGTGTGACCCTCCCATATGGCTGCCAGGAGTGCCGTGATGCCGTGCTTGTCGGTGGACTGTGGGGAGGAGAGAGACAGTGGGGGTGGGTGAAAAGGATTAACCTCTTGAGACCCAGAACGTAATATCCATTGTAATTTGGGTACCATTAGACGATGTTTAGTGACTATAAGCAATATTTTATAGATATGACCTGTTTTGTATCCTTGTCCACTAACTAATTTATTATATTCAGTGACTTTTCGTAATTTTATGGCTAGCAACAGATGATTTTATGTAGTAAAGGAAAGATCTGGGTGTGAAGTGTGAAGGGGTGAATGCAGTGATAGGTAACAAGGGCTGGCAAAGGTGTTTCTATGTCCATTAACTGTGTATTAGTGGAAGTGATTCTACTTTAGATACTGCCTTCACTGCTCACAAACTAATTACATACTGAGAAAAATGTGCAAATAAGGCAAAGAGAAGAAATGATCAGATAAAGAATGAGGTTAGGGAAGTGAGAGAGAGAAAGACAGATACAATTTACCATCAATGTGAAAATGCAATAGAGAAAAGTATCCCATTAAGACAAGAATTAGAAATGCCAGGATAAAGCATTAGGAAGTACGATGAGTCAGAGCAATGATAAAAAGATAAAGAACAAGAGAAATGACATGCCGGAACAATCAAGCAACTTCTGTCCAGCAATTAAATAGTCAGCAGTGAACACGAGCACCGAGGGTCCCGAGGGCAGGTGTTTGATCCTCACCTCCACATTGGCACCTTTCTCCAGCAGGTATTTGATGATCTCCAGCTGGCCGTAGTCTGAGGCGAGGCACAGCGGCGGCCGCCCCTCAATGGCAATGTTGACATCCGTCCCCTGCTGCAAAGACAGAAATAATAACATCAGATAAAAAATACTGGTGGATACAAGCTTGCTTCATCTTTGTAATGGCTGGCCAGGGGGTGGCCAGCCAGGGGGCGGCCAGCCAGGGGGCGGCCAGCCAGGGGGTGGCCAGCCAAGGGGTGAGAATCTGAATCTAGAAGCATCAGAATCTGGCGTATTAAAAAACAAAAAACTAAAATTAAGGAAAAAACGAATATAAGGAAAAAAAAGTTCATTACTCACTGTGTCAAAATTGGAACCGAAAATAGAAAGAAGAGCAAAATTCTAAAAAAAAGTTATATACCATCAGACTCTGGCGTATAAAAACAAAAAAATGAAAATATGAAGGAAAAAAGTTAATTACTCACTGTGTCAAAATTAGAACCGAAAATAGAAAGAGCAAAAGTCTTGAAAAAAAGTCATCTACCATCAGAATCTGGCGTATAAAAACAAAAAAACTAAAATTATGAAGGAAAAAGAGAATAGTCTATCAGGAAAAAAAGTTCATTACTCACTGTATCAAAATTGGAACCGAAAACAGAAAGAGCAAAATTCTTGAAAAAGTCCTCTACAGGGTGGGCCACGAAAGGTGGAACCCACTTATCGGTTAATAAATCTGTGAAAATGTATGCTTTTGTTCTTCGGTTTCAGATTTGAACTAAGGAGACCATAACAATTATAAATCACGTGAAAAATGTTTTGGACAACTGTGCAAAAAATGTTCTGTCACTACCTATTTAGAGACAAAATCATTCAAAACGGTGCAAGCAGAATACCGCAGGATGTTTAACTTCAACAACTATCCACAGAGGAGCCAAATTTTTCGGTGGGTGAACCAGATTAAAGCCAAGGGAGCAATTAACAACCTTAACAACCTCAGACCTCTTAATGGCGCGAAGGTGACTGCGAGAACTAAAGCAAATGTCAATGCGTAAGAGATTCAGTTGGAAGGAGGCCAAGGAAGTCCACTCCAAGGCGCAGCCAACAGCTGGGAATTTTCTGTTCCACTTTGTGAAGAATCTTGTTCAAGAACCTTCAGCTTTACCCATACAGAATCCAGATCAAACATCAATTCACAGAAGCTGACATGCGCAAACGTGTTGTGATGTGCCAGTGGTTTGTCAAGAAGATTAGAGACGACCCCGACTTTCTCGACAATGTTTGGTTTAGTGACGAGGCCCACTTCTGCTTTCCGGCCATATCAACAGGAGGAACAATGTGTTTTGGGGCACACAGTCCCCAGATGAAGTGCTTCAGAGGCCCTTGCACTCAGTCAAATGCACAGCCTGGGAAGCAATATCATACCGAAGCACGGCATAATCGGCCGATTTTGGTTTGAGGACGACAACAATAGTGCAGTAAAGGGCACGAAAGAACGCTACATTGTGGTGCTTAACAAGTTCTGGAGGGGACTGGGAACTCGCCGTGGTGTGAACAGGGATGAACAATGGCTCCAACAGGATGGAGCAACTCCACATACAGCAAACATCACGATGGAGTGGCTGGACAAGAGATTCCCTGACCGACTGATCAGCAGGAGTCGGGAACCCGAGTAGGCCCCGCATTCACCAATTTAAACCCCACAAATATTTTCTGTGGGGGTTCTAAAAGACCATGTCTACGAGAATCTTTCCCAATCCATTGCTGAATTGAAGCAGGCCATCACCACCAAGATTAAAGCCATCAAGAAGGAAGAGTGCTTCAGTGATAAACAACTTCGCTTTCCGGATCCAGGAGACAACACGGAGGTCATTTGGAGGATGTGTTAAAATAAATTCACCTCTTGTGGCAGGAACTTCGCCCCTTGACTTTTTTTTATTGTTATTGTGTCACCTATCAGGTACTAGAGTCATTTTTAGTGTACCTTGTCTCATTAATTAATTATTGTCAAGTGAATGGGTTCCACCTTTTGTGGCCCACCCTGTACGTACCATCAGAATCTGGCTTATACAAAATAAAAAAAAAAAAAAAAAAAAAAAAAAAAAAAAAAAATATGCCTGAAGGAAAAAAATAATATCAGAAGTTAATTACTCACTGAATTTTCATATCAGTATCAAACATTTTTTCTCAGCCTGTTAGAAATCTATCTAGTTATTCAAATGAGGGGCACCGCCCTGAAATGGGGGGTCATGTGCCCCTCCAGGCCACCCACAGTTCCGCCACTGCAGGTGCTGTAGCACCCCGTCGTGAGACCTGTTTTTTTCCTTGTATTTCTTATCTGTAACCACTGGTTATTAAACAATTACCTAACCAAACCTAACCTAATCTGGCAGCGACTGGCACGTAGCTAAGATATATTAAGAATTTAAGGTAAAATTCTAGTTCAGTCAGTTCAGTTGTGGGTCGGGAGTCAGGCCTTTTTCAACGGCACTCCCTGACGTGTTTCTTCTTGCTGTCTGGGTCTTTAATTAGTTGTCTTCTCTTATTCTATCTTATTAGTTTCTTTCTTTTTCTTTCTTCTTATTTTCTCTGGTCATCCAAAAACTGTTGATTGTTCTTTTTGCTTCTTCCACATTCCCGTCTCCAAACAAATACTCCCTCACTATATCCTCTTCCTCCTCTATGTAAGGTTGTTGTAGCCTCACACTTTTCTTTCTTTCATTACTGTAGGCTGGGCACCATAACAGAAAATGTTTTAAGTCCTCCTTTTCTGCCCCACACAAATCACAAGTTATTTCTTCTCCCCAGAACCTCCTCCTGTCATTAAATTGTAGGTTGTTTGTCTAGCACTTAAACAGTAGTTCTGAAGCTTGGTCGTTGCTGTATACTTCTTCTTGGCCTCCCTTCTCTTTTCTCCATTTCCTATATATTTTCAAACTAGTTTTTTCATTAATTTCATTCACCCATTCTCTTGTGTCCAACTCTCTCATGTTCTGCCTTATACTCTCCTTTGTCTCACACCTCACACCCTGGTTCATGACTCCAGTCTTTCTCAGATCTTTCAGTAAAGCTTGCATCCATTTATTTTGTCTTTTCTCAATCATCTCCTCTCCTATCCTTTTCACTAGGTCATTCCCGTCTACTAATACATACCTCAAGTACTTCCACTGTCCCTCCCTTATTCTATTCCTAACACTGGATGCTCCCACTTCCCCTAGGAGTGCCGCCCCCTCTGTGTATATGCTTGTGCCCCAAAGATTTGACGGTACACCCCATTTTCAATTCTCTGTAATTTATCCATTTCCTGCTTTGTTAAATTTATCACATTAACCCCATATAGTATTGATGGTAATGCCACACTTTTCCAGTACGTTTTGCCTATTAGAATTTTAGAGCAACTTTTTGCAATGACACTATACGTCATATTTGCCATTTTTCTTGCCTTATTAAGCATTTCTTCTTTTTGTATTTTGAAACAATTTCAGATCTATCTAGAGTAGATCAATCTAGAGTACTTTCCCGCCCTTATCAGTGGGCTTTTTTCCTCCAGACCTTCACAGACCCCTTCAGATACTACCTTTAACACGTAATTATAAGGTGGAGGAGAGGTAAAAATGAAGGAAAAAAATTTACTAACCTAACCTGATAAAATTCTACTTCTTTCTCGCCCTCAGCTCTCGCTAGGAGGTTATTGGTAAGGTTAGGTTAGGTTAGTAATTTCTTGTTCTTTTTTTTACCTCGACCCCACTTTATAATTACGTTTTAGAGGTATCTGAAGGGATCTGTGAAGGTCTGGAGGAAAAAAGCCCACTAATAAGGGCGGGAAAGGACTCTAGAATTTTACTTTACCAAAATTAATATCTCGGTAACGATTGATTTTTGACGGTAAAGCAATACACCAGTGTCTTGTATGTACAGAAGGCACCTCATATAACACTGGGGTGCAGTCAGTTCGTACACACGTTGTTTCGTACACCAGTAGATTCGTACACCAAAAAATGGTTTCGTAGTCTATATGAAACCAGAGTCGTTTCGTACACTCAGCTCAGAGATGAACTTGACTACTAGAGTTACGAAACAATACTAGGAATGTACGAAAAAACTAAAAATCAGTGTACGAAACAAGTAGCAAAACCTTGGCGCGAAACTCCGTCACCCCAGCGGAGCCACTCCATGGATAACAATGATAACTTATAAAAAGAAGACATTTATGAAAACGAAACAATAAAACGATTTATATAACTGACAAAGCAGAGGCAAAAAGATAACACCACATGCTATGGTGCCCAGCCTACAGTAATGAAAGAAAGAAAAGTGTGAGGTTACAACAACCTTACTTAGAGGAGGAAGAGTCTATAGTGGGGGAGTATTTGTTCGGAGACGGGAATGTGGAAGAAGCAAAAAGAACAATCAACAGTTTTTGGATGACCAGAGAAAATAAGAAGAAAGAAAAAGAAAGAAACTAATAAGATAGAATAAGAGAAGACAACTAATTAAAGACCCAGACAGCAAGAAGAAACACGTCAGGGAGTGCCGTTGAAAAAGGCCTGACTCCCGACCAACAACTGAACTGAACTGAACAGACAAATAAACCCTTGAGATACAAAAACAATGATGGGTATTTAAACCAAAAACTCCTGCCCCCCCCCCCCCCCCCAGACCCCCTTGCCACTCCACTACTAACCTGGGCACTGATTACGTAACCTACAACACAAAACGGTATTATTTTACACTAGGACCGAAATTCCCTACACAATTGGGAGTGTGGTTTCTGTTGACCTTATTGGATTCTAGGAAACATTCTCTCTATGAGCTTCCGTCGCAAATCATTACTTTTGGAGATAATGACATGTTGTTTATAGGGAGGCGAGAGACAAGTGTTTACGTCCGCCACACTCTTCTTCCTCTTGTGGCCTGCATCGCCTCTGTTCTTCCCTTGCCGCGGACACTTTTTTAATGCAGATTTGGCTTTAGTTAGGAGGTTAAAGCGTGGGAATAGGTTAGGTTAGGTTAGATTAGTGAGTCTAAAGGTGGGGTTAGGTTAGTTTAATTTTCATATCTCCTATACACTCCTTACTATTAAAAACATCTTATATCTCCGAAAGTAGTGATTTGCGACGGAAGTTCATAGAGAGAATGTTTCCTAGAATCTATTAAGGTGAACAGAAACTACACTCCCAATTATGTAGGGAATTTCGGTCCAAGTGCAAAAATGTACCCACAAAACCTAGGTAGCAATAATAACAATACAACAAAGGAAAAAAACAAATAAACCCACGAGATACAAAAACAACAAAGACAAATGCAACGGTTACAGGAAATTTCGTACATAAGTTGTTTCATACCTAAGTTTAATTAGTCGTTTCGTACACTGATTTTGAGTTTTTTCGTACATACCTGGTGTCATAAGAACATGAGAAAATAAGGAAGCTACAAGAGGCCGTGTCGTTTCGTAACTGAGTAGTCAAATTAAACTCTGAGTCTAGTGTACGAAACGACTATGGTTTCATATAGACTACTAAACAACCTTATGGTGTACGAATCTAATAGTGTACGAAACAACTTGTGTACGAACTGACCACACCTGAAATACAACAGAGGCGGGGACAGGACGAAAACAATAACACTGCCTAATAAATTAACAAAACCTGCTGAACAACGTGAACTACAGTACCTTGTCCACGGCCTCGATCACCTGGTCCAAGTCCCCGTTCTTGAGGCCCCACACGAAGTCATTCATCCCTCTGAACACGTTAGAACACGCTGGAAACACACTAAAACACACGCCTGTCACCGCCTCTCACCGCCGATGGCCCCTGTTATGCGAGATCCCGGAGTTGCGAAATCGCTGTTCAGTTGGTCTTCTGCGCATGCGTGGCGGAAAAAGGAGGTCTTCAAACATTTTCTGCTATGGTGTCCAGCCTACAGTAATGAAAGAAAGAAAAGTGTGAGGCTACAACCACCTTACCTAGAGGAGGAAGAGGCTACAACCACCTTACCTAGAGGAGGAAGAGGCTACAACCACCTTACCTAGAGGAGGAAGAGGCTACAACAACCTTACCTAGAGGAGGAAGAGGCTACAACCACCTTACCTAGAGGAGGAAGAGGCTACAACCACCTTACCTAGAGGAGGAAGAGGCTACAACCACCTTACCTAGAGGAGGAAGAGGCTACAACCACCTTACCTAGAGGAGGAAGAGGCTACAACCACCTTACCTAGAGGAGGAAGAGGCTACAATAACCTTACCTAGAGGAAGAGGCTACAACCACCTTACCTAGAGGAGGAAGAGGCTACAACAACCTTACCTAGAGGAGGAAGAGGCTACAACCACCTTACCTAGAGGAGGAAGAGGCTACAACAACCTTACCTAGAGGAGGAAGAGGCTACAACAACCTTACCTAGAGGAGGAAGAGGCTACAGTGGGGGAGTATTTGTTTGGAGAGGGGAATGTGGAAGAAGCAAAAAAAACAATCAACAGTTTTTGGATGACCAGGGAAAATAAGAAGAAAGAAAAAGAAAGAAATTAATAAGATAGAATAAGAGAAGACAACTAATTAAAGACCTAGACAGCAAGAAGAAACACGTCAGGGAGTGCCGTTGAAAAAGGCCTGACTCCCGACCCACAACTGAACTGAACTGAACTAACTGACCGTTATGATAGGTAAAGGTCAGGTTAGGTTAGGCTAATAAGCTATTACCTGTTTCTGTATACTTAACCTAACCTGACGTAACCTTTACTTAACCTAACAGTCAGCAGGGACCGTTAGGTTAGGTAAAGGGCAGGCAAATAAGCTTTGACCTGTATTTCTCTATACCTGACCTAACCTAACCTGACCTTTTACCTGTGTTTCTGTTTAATTAACCTACCCTGATCTTTCCCTAACATTACGGTCACTGCTACTGTGTTGAAGTGCCGCCGTGCATAATCAGAAGGCCAACTGAAAAGGGATCTCGCAACTCAGGGATTTCGCATAACACCGCCTCCTCATCTTAACCCTCCCTCCAAACTCTCCTGAAAAGTATCAAATATCACTAATTCCTCTACTATTACCCACTTTTTATGCACGTCTAACACATCTAAGTCTTCATAGTAATATTCCTGATGTGTGAAACTATATATCGCTGTCTAATATTGGTTTTCTAGTGCAAGAACTTGATTATTATTGGAACGTTTGGTTAGAAATGGTTAAATGATATCCTTTTTCCTCTCTTTTGACATATCTAAGTCTTCATAGTAATATTCCTGATGTGTGGAACTATATATCGTTGTCTAGTTTTGTGTTTCTGGTCAAGATACTGGATTATTATTGGAACGTTTGGTGAGTAATGGTTAAATTGCCTCTTTTTTATATAAGTATGATGCTCTGATAGACAAATTGAATGGCTTTGTACACGTAACACGGTTTATGATACCTCTCTCTTTATCTCTCTATTTCCTCTCTCTCTCTATTTCCTCTCTATTTCCTCTCTCTCTCTCTCTCTCTCTCTCTCTCTCTCTCTCTCTCTCTCTCTCTCTCTCTCTCTCTCTCTCTCTCTCTCTCTCTCTCTCTCTCTCTCTCTTTCTGTCTCTATTTCCTCTCTCTCTCTCTCTCTCTCTCTCTCTCTTCAATCTCCCTTGAGAGAGAGAGATTGAAGAGAAAATTGACTCCTGTGCCAGCATAGGTAAATAGGCCCCACACTGCAAAACAAAATAATCATTTCAACTAATATGGAAATGGAATAAACCTTGCTGAATATAGTTTAAAGCCTTCCCAGGTATGACCTTATCCTTTCCTGAAAGTTTGGCTGAAATTAGGACCGAAATGGCTGGACAGACGGACAGGCAGTGAATTATAACACGAAAGTCTGCGGTGACATCTTGCCGCGTTTCACTAACTCTGCAGACTTTCATGCGATATTATTTTGTTATTATTATTATTATTATTATTATTATTATTATTATTTATATCATTATATTATTATTATTATTATTATTATTATTATTATTATTATCATTATTATTATCATCATTATTATTTTTGTTGCTATCATTACTATTATATTTATTATTATCATTATTATTATTATTATTATTATTATTATTATTATTATTATTATCATTAACCTTATCATCATTCTTTTTGTTTCTATCATTACTATTCTTATTATTATCCTGTGCAGGAGGACAAAGATCCGGATCTTCAAGTCGCTTGTGATCCCTGTCTTACTCTATGGTTGTGAGACATGGACACTAAATAGTGACTTGAAGAGACGAATCAATGCCTTTGGTAATAAGTGTCTTCGCAGAATCATGGGGTATCGTGGGATGATTACGTGTCAAATCAGCGATTGCACCGTGAGACTGAATCGAGGCCTATTACCTGCATAGTCCGTCAGCGCCAACTTCAGCTATATGGGCATGTGGCACGCTACCCTGAAACCGATCCTTCCCACCGGGTTGTATCTGTAAGAGACAATCCGGCGTGGAGGAGGCCAAGGGGGCGCCCACAAGGCTCGTGGCTGGGGCAAGTTGATGTTTCTTGTCGAGAGCTGCTTGGTATGGGAAAGGAGCCTGCATGGGAACTCGCGCGTGGTGACCCCCGGGAGTGGCGTCGTAGGGTGGGCGAGGCGACGCGCCCCCCGGCGTATGCCCCCAATGATTGATTGATTATTATTATCATTATTATTATGATTTTTATTGTTATTACTATTACTATTATTATAATCAAAATTACCATTCTTATCAATATTATTATTATTACTACTACCAGAAGTTACCCGTAATAAGTATGATGCTTATAAAGACAATCAGAATGGCTTTGTACACATGGAAGGAGAGAGAGAGAGAGAGAGAGAGGAGAGAAGAGAGAGAGAGAGAGAGAGAGAGAGAGAGAGAGAGAGAGAGAGAGAGAGAGAGAGAGCAAAAAAAGAGAGAGAAAGGAGAGAGCGAGAGAAAAAAAAAGAGAGAGAGAAACTGGTAGAAACACAAGACTCTTTCGCAAATAAAAACTCGTGATTACTTTAGCTAGCCCAGAAGAAGAGTTGAAACCTTTGTTAGGAAGTTCGAGTTGTCAGCGTCTGTGAAAGGAAAAAGTCACTTCGGCATAAACATAACACTGCTTTCAACCTTTGCTGCGTCTTATGCGGCGAAACATAAATATACAGTCAGGCACCGAGTTTCGCGGAGGTCAATATGTGAACTGCCATGTATTTTACTATCAATTCAATCACTATCAATACTTTTACTATCTATAGTCTATTTTTTTTAACAAGGCAAAAATTTCATGTTATCTTAAGGTCTCATGCTTAAAATGATGCCTGTGTTTACCTGATACTATGGTTAACTATGATAAAATACAACTGAAATTAAGAAGCAGCGTAGTATTCCCTTCTCCTGGCATCAAATATTAGTCAGTAAGCAGCAAGGGGGCAGGATTTTTGGCCTCATTAAAAAGAATAGACTATACCTACTACCTATCTTACTACTTTTGCTGTCAATATTTTTTCTTATGCGTCGAAACATAAGCATACAGTCAGGCACCGAGCTTAGCGGGAGTCAATATGTGAACTGCGATGTATTTCTACTATCAATTCAATCACTATCAATACTTTTACTATCTACCTACTACCTATCTCACTACTTTACTATCAATATTGTTTTACAGAGAAGGATACGACCCAGTAGTTTAGATTGACCATATCTTAAAGACTCAAATGATATAAAAAAATACAAAATATGCGAAAGTCTTGCTGTCTGAAGTAAGGAAAGTTAGATTGTGCCCTTTAACAAGTCCACTTCTGTTTGGATTTGACCTTATCTGACCCGACCTGACCTGACCTGACCTGGCCTTCTTGGCGAGTCGTAAAAAGGGAGGAAAAAACACACAAAAATGGCCCCATTCTCGTTTAGGCAACACCATCAGGACTGCCAACTCCATTCAAGTCCCAACACACGTAGGTACTCAAGCACTTGCCTCTACGCCTGTGTTTACCCAAGTGAGTATTCTGCAAGTGGCTATCTATACATATACCGCCGTAACATCTCCTTGTCTAAGCGCGGAGTCAATAGGGAGTTTTAAACCCTTTACGCCCAGATCTTTCCTTTGCTATAAAAAAAATTGTCTGTTGTTAGCCATAAAATTACGAAAGGTCACTGAATATACCAAATTAGTTAGTCGACAAGGATACTAAACAGGTCATACCTATGTTGCTTATAGTCACTACAAATTGTCTAATGGTACACAAATTACAATGGAAATTACGTTATGGGTCTCAAGGAGTTTTAAAAGGAGGCTAGATAACTTTATGGATGGGGATGAAAAAGTGGATTTACGGGAGCTACCACGTGTATGTCTCACAGCCTCTTGTAGCTTCCTTATTTTCTTATGTTCTTATGAAAGGTGGATGTAGGTAGTGTTAAGTAAAAGGAACTACCATGTTTGTTTCCCAGCCTCTTGTAGTTTCCTTACTTTCTTATGTTCTTCTTATGAAAAGTGGATGCAGGTATAGTGTAGTGTAACAGGAACTACCACGTGTATGTCTCCCGGCCTCTTGTAGCTTCCTTATGTTCTTATGTTCTTATGTCTCCTAGCCGCTTGTAGCTTCCTTATGTTCTTATGTCTCCCGGCCTCTTGTAGCTTCTTTATTTTCTTACGTTTCTTATGTTCGTATGTCTCCTGGCCTCTTGTAGCTTCCTTATTTTCTTACGTTTCTTATGTTCTTATGTCTTTCCGCCTCTTGTAGCTTCTTTATTTTCTTCGTTTTCTTATGTTCTTATGTCTCCCGGCCTCTTGTAGCTTCCTTATGTTCTTGTGTCTCCCGGCCTCTTGTAGCTTCCTTATGTTCTTATGTTCTTATGTTCTTATGTCTCCTAGCCTCTTGTAGCTTCCTTATGTTCTTATGTCTCCCGGCCTCTTGTAGCTTCTTTATTTTCTTACGTTTCTTATGTTCGTATGTCTCCTGGCCTCTTGCAGCTTCCTTATTTTCTTACGTTTCTTATGTTCTTATGTCTTTCCGCCTCTTGTAGCTTCTTTATTTTCTTCGTTTTCTTATGTTCTTATGTCTCCCGGCCTCTTGTAGCTTCCTTATGTTCTTATGTCTCCCGGCCTCTTGTAGCTTCCTTATGTTCTTATGTT
Source organism: Chionoecetes opilio (assembly GCA_016584305.1). Lineage (NCBI taxonomy): Eukaryota > Metazoa > Arthropoda > Malacostraca > Decapoda > Majidae > Chionoecetes > Chionoecetes opilio. Next base: position 346,530 of record JACEEZ010009020.1, read on the forward strand.
CTTATGTTCTTATGTCTCCTGGCCTCTTGTAGCTTCCTTATGATCTTTTATGTTCTTATGTTCTTATGTTCTTATGTCTTACGGCCTCTTGTAGCTTCCTTATGTTCTTATGTCTCCCGGCCTCTTGTAGCTTCCTTATGTCCTTATATCCTGAAACCTTTGAGTCTCAGGAACGACACACTCAAAGCCAGTCGTGTTCAGAGTTCGGACGAAGACCATTCTGACCTCAGCAATTCCTAGGCAAGTTGTCGCGCGCTCCAAGACAAAGGAAGGTCGCCCATGCATGTTAAGTACCCCGCCAACATCTATGTCCTCGCGAAACAGTGCTCGCCTCCATTATTGGCCCAAGTCGAGACCTGTGTCGAGGATTTCAATGGCAGTCGATTTTTTTGCTTTTTTATCACTCGACCACTTTTTTACCTGTCTTTCTTTTTCTTACAGTTTCGATTTTCCGGCGAGTCTGATCTTCTGTTAACCATTTGAGACCCAGAACGTATTTTCCATTGTAATTAGGTAGGCCATTAGACGATTTCTAGTGAATATAACCAATATTTTATAGCTATGACCTGTTTATTATCCTCGCCGACTAACTAATTTGGTATATTCAGTTACTTTTTGTAATTTGATGGCTCGATAACATACGATTTTTTTATAGCAAAGGAAATATCTGGGCGTGAAGGGGTTAACAGTTGTTCTAAAAGAGATTATGTTTTTGTTAAGAATACCAAGAAAACTAAATATAGGAAATGGCCACGAAAATATTTACATCATTCTCAGACACATAACTTTTTGAGTCGTAAAAAAAATATTGTTGTTATGTTTCTGTTAATTAAAAATATATCAACAAAACTAATAAATATATAAAACTAATAAATGGCCACGAAATGAACACCATATTCACACAGTCACATATAATTTTTTGAGTCATAATGGAAAGAATATAACTTTTGCGACGTAATGGAAATATTTATGTTATGTTCCTGTTGATTAAGAATATCCCAACAAAACTAAATATATGAAATAGTCACGAAAAGAACACTAAATCTCTTACACACGTAGCTAACTTTTTGAGGCGCAATGGAAATAGACGTATACATTTTAAAAACGTGATTGTTGTTTTTGTTGTTGTTGTTCTGAAAGAGGTTGTTGTTGTTTTTGTTGTTGTTCTGGTAAAGAGTTGTTGTTGTTGTTTTTGTTGTTGTTCTAGTAAAGGTTTTTTTTTGTTTTTGTTGTTGTTCTAGGTAAAAGAGGTTGTTGTTGTTTTTGTTGTTGTTCTGAAAGAGGTTGTTGTTGTTTTTGTTGTTGTTCTAAGTATAAGAGGTTGTTGTTGTTTTTGTTGTTGTTCTGAAAGAGGTTGTTGTTGTTTTTGTTGTTGTTCTAAGTAAAAGAGGTTGTTGTTGTTTTTGTTGTTGTTCTAGGTAAAAGAGGTTGTTGTTGTTTTTGTTGATGTTCTGAAAGAGGTTGTTGTTGTTTTTGTTGTTGTTCTAGGTAAAGAGGGTTGTTGTTTTGTTGTTGTTTTTGGGAAAAGAGGTTGTTGTTGTTTTTGTTGGGTTGTTCTGAAAGAGGTTGTTGTAGTTTTTGTTGTTGTTCTAAGTAAAAGAGGTTGTTGTTGTTTTTGTTGTTGTTCTAGGTAAAAGAGGTTGTTTTTGTTTTTGTTGTTGTTCTAGGTGAAAGAGGTTGTTGTTGTTTTTGTTGTTGTTCTAGGTGAAAGAGGTTGTTGTTGTTTTTGTTGTTGTTCTAGGTGAAAGAGGTTGTTGTTGTTTTTGTTGTTGTTCTAAGTAAAAGAGGTTGTTGTTGTTTTTGTTGTTGTTCTAAGTAAAAGAGGTTGTTGTTGTTGTTTTTGTTGTTGTTCTAGGTAAAAGAGGTTGTTGTTGTTTTTGTTGTTGTTCTAGGTAAAAGAGGTTGTTGTAGTTTTTGTTGTTGTTCTAGGTAAAAGAGGTTGTTGTTGTTTTTGTTGTTGTTCTAGGTAAAAGAGGTTGTTGTTGTTTGTGTTGTTGTTCTAAGTAAAAGAGGTTGTTGTTGTTGTTGTTGTTGTTGTTCTAAATGAGTGTTGTTATGCTCCTGTTCATTACGAATATATACCAACACAAATAATAAACATCTAAAGCAGCCACGAAAAGAACACAATTTTCTCTCACACACAAACAAAACTTAAGTCGTAGTAATGGAAAGACAAGACAAAATTCACCTCCCTTGCCTTGACGAAACATCTTTAACGACAATTTCTTAACGTAATGGATAACTAAGATAAAAGACACATAAGATAATACCCACGAAAAAACCCACTATATCTCACACACACACATAAAACTTGAGTCGTAGTAATGGAAAGAACACACAAAATTCACCTCCCTTGCCTTGACGAAACATCTTTAACGACAACTTCTTAACGTAATGAATAACTTGGATAAAAGACAAATAAGATAATACCCACGAAAAAAACACTATATCTCACACACAAACATAAAACTTAAGTCGTTAAGGAAAGACAAGACACAATTTACCCCGTAACTTTACGAAACATCTTTAACAACAATGTCTTAACGTGATGGATAACTAAGATAAAAGACACATAAGATAATACCCACGAAAAAAAACACTATATCTCACACACACACATAAAACTTAAGTCGTAGTAATGTAAAGAACAGACACAATTTACCCCTTGACTTTACGAAACATCTTAGACAACAAATTCTTAACATGATGGATAACTAAGATAAAAGACACATAAGATAATACCCACGAAAAAAACCACTATATTTCACACACAAACATAAAACTTGAGTCGTAGTAATGGAAAGAACACACAATTTACCTCCCTTGCCTTGACGAAACATCTTTAACGACAACTTCTTAACATGATGGATAACTAAGATAAAAGACACATAAGATAATACCCACGAAAAAACCCCACTATATCTCACACACAAACATAAAACTTAAGTCGTTAAGGAAAGACAAAACACAATTCACCCCTTGACTTTACCGAAAATCTTAGACAACAACTTCTTAACATGATGGATAACTAAGATAAAAGACACATAAGATAATACCCACGAAAAAAAACACTATATCTCACACACAAACATAAAACTTAAGTCGTTAAGGAAAGACAAGACACAATTTACCCCGTAACTTTAAACATAAACAAATCAAAACAACAACAGCAAAAATAACACACAGACAAAATTCACCTCTTGACTTTACGAAACATCTTTAACAACTTCTAAACGTCATGAATACTAAGAAAATAATCAAAATCATATAATAATAAAACAATAATAATAGCATAGACAAAATCCTACCCCTTGACTTTACGAAACATCTTTAACAACAACATCAAAAATTAAGGTATTGGATCAGATGGATAACTTAGATAATCCCCTCGCCTCTTATCCTTACCCGAGACATCTCTTTGACTGCCTGCCTACTGGATTAAGCAGCGCCTCACCCTTCTGAAGCCTTACT
>JACEEZ010009020.1:357500-367500 GCA_016584305.1 Chionoecetes opilio
GAATGAGAGAAAGAGAGAAAAAAAGAAAGAAATAGAAAGAGAATGATTAAAAGAGAGAAAAAAGAGAGAAAGAAAGTGATTGAAAGAAAAAAAGAGAAAGAGAGAGAGAGAGAGAGAGAGAGACAGAGAGAGAGAGAGAGAGAGAGAGAGAGAGAGAGAGAGAGAGAGAGAGAGAGAGAGAGAGAGAGAGAGAGAGAGAGAGAGAGAGAGCCATGAATTAATAACACAATTACACCCTCGCATTACCGCTACCTGGGGTCATTACCGTCTAAATTTACGATAATTCGCTAATGATCTAATAGCGGGTGATTAAAAAGACCAAAACCGCAAATGACATTAACTCGGATATCAACTTTGCCCCCAAAAAAAAATCGGTATTAGGAAAATCAGAAAACATAATATACTATAGTCTATTTTTTTATCGAGGCGAAAATTCCATTCTATCTTAACCTCTTGAGACCCAGAACGTAATTTCCATTGTAATTTGGGTGCCATTAAACGATTTTTAATGACTATAAGCAATATTTTATACATATGAACCTGTTTTGGTATCCTTGCCGACTAGCTTAATTGGTATATTTTTAGTTACTTTTCGTATTTTATGCTCACAACAGACGATTTTATAATTAAATGGAAAATCTTTGGTGTGAAGGGGTTAGGTCCTCATGCTTAAAATGATGCCTGGTTTTTACCTGTACTATGGTTAACTATGATAAAATGCAGCTGTAATTAGAAGAAGTGTAGTATTTCCCTTCTCCTGCATCAATATCGTCAGTAAGCAGCAAGGGGCAGGATTTTTCACCTCTTAAAAAAATAATAGAGTATACCCTAACTTAATCTAGCCTAACCTAGCCTAGCCTAACCTAACCTAACCTAGCCTAACTTACACCCCACAAAAAAATATAAAAATAAAAATATGAAAATCAGAAAATAGAATAAACTACCGTAGATAACAATTAAGTCGCCAGGACAACTTTTTTTTCTGTTTACAGACGTGTTGGTGGCGTTAATACTTAAATTTCTACCTCCTGATTTCAGGAAAGTTAGAAGGGGCCTATCTGGAATCTGTGTCATTTTGTGTCCCCTTCATCTGTGGCAGAGTATGGCTTATAAATGAACAAATACAAAATACTACCAAGTGGCTACCAACATGAAGTCGCATCATAGTGCTTATTTACTGAGTGTCCTCCCGCCAGCCGTCCCGTCGCCGAAAAAAAAACGCGTAGGGGGAAAATTTGAAACCGTCTATACTTGCAGCTACAAAGCACAAAACAACGCTCAAACAGAGTAGATTATACAGTCATGATATAAACTACTGTGTATCATCTTCAGTGGCACATAAAAATCAGTAGTGATGCTATAATTCGTAATATATGGCGCCTGGCGACATCACTGCAGGTGGCGACTTTACTGTTATCTACGGTAACCTAATTTAACCTAATCAAATTTTTGCAATGGTACTTTTTTGTTACTTATTTTCTAGTTTCCAGTTTAAAAAAATAAATGGCATACACTAATCTAACTTAACCTAATCTAATTTTTACAATGGCACTTTTTTTTTGTACATTTTTTTCAGATTTCGTCTTTCAAAAAATAAATGCAGATAGAAACAGAAAAAAATATAGTAGTAGTAGTAGTTGATTGACAAAGCATAACACAATACACACAAAAATCTATACCAAAGAACATCTTATTTTGTTCTGTCCATAATAAAACTAAATAAACTTGAGAGGAGCATATGAAAGTACATATAAACATAAAGTACTTCATATACAAAATTGCACAACTCGCACAAATGAGTTCTTTCATTGAATAATTTGCCAATATCAGAAAAGTTCAACATTGGGTACTACCTGTCACGGCAACGGGAAGCTAATGGGAAGGGAAGGGGAGGTGAGGGTAGGGCGGTAGGGTAAAGGGGGGAGAAGGGGGAGGATGAGAAGGGAAGGGGAGGGTAGGGTAGAGGGGGGTGAGAGGGGGAGGAGGGGAGGGACGGTAGGGGAAGGTAGGGGAAGGCTATCAATACGTGTTTCCCTGTTTGCACCTGACTATCCGCACACTGACACCCACAGCAACAACCTTCTTATTATTTCTTGTTACATATTTTACCCTTTCAAAAATAAATCAATGGATATAGAAACTAGAAGAAAAAAATACACCCTTCTATTTTTTTCTTTGCACCTTATTTTTTTATTTCCTTTTCAAAATAAATAAATAAATAATAGAAATAAGAAAAAAATACCCTTTCAAAAATAAATCAATGGATATAGAAATTAGAAGAAAAAAATACAACCCTCAATTTTTTTCTTTGTACCTTATTTTTTTATTTCCTTTTCAAGATAAATAAATAAAAAATAGATATAAGAAAAAAATACAGTATCACCCTTCTGCTTTATTCTCGTTGCCTTTTTTTATTTCCATTTCCTCTTAAAAATCAAATAAATGGATATGTAAATTGGACGAAAATGCAGCACCACCCTTTTTAAAACAGCCAAGACAGCAGCTGCATATGAACGAACAGCAGGAGAGAGAGAGAGAGAGAGAGAGAGAGAGAGAGAGAGAGAGAGAGAGAGAGAAGAGAGAGAGAGAGAGACTATATAAACATACTGTACATTTCCAACAACATTAACAACGGCAGAAAATAACAAAAAATAAATAACGAGGGTACATAACACACACACACACACACACACAACACACATACCCCACCCACACACACACACACACACACACACACAGTCCCCTCCCCCCCCAGACACACATATACACACACACAACATACACACCCACACACACATACACACCCATACATACACACACACCACAACCATACTGCGCACACACCCATACACACACACACACACACACCACACGAACACCACACACACAACACACACACACACACCCATACACACCACACACACACACACACACACAGGAACGAGAGATATATAAAATACAGAGAGACAGAATATGGCAAACAGAATATTTACATTGCTGTAAAGTAGATGTTTTCGTTTTAATGTTGTGATGAGGAGGGGAGGGGGAGGGGGGGAGGGGAGTGAGATGGGGAGGAGAGGAAGGGAAGGATGGGAAGGAAGGTGGAGGTGAGGGATGGGTGGTAGGTAAAGGGGGGAGAAGTAGGGAGAAGGTAGGGGCGGAAGAAGGGGAGGGAAAGTGGGAGGGGTAGAAGGTAGAGGAGGGAGAAGAGAAGGGGGAGAAGGGAGATGGTAAGGGAGGGGGGGTAAGTGATAGGGGAAGGAGAAGAGGGGAGGGGGGGATAGGTAGGAGGGAAGTGAAGGGGAGAGAGAGAGAGAGAGGGAATGAGGGGATAGAGAGATATATGTCCCGTTTTTCTATGGTAACAAAATTTAAACAAGTCCCCGCGATCCCTACTTTAACATAGAAAAAGGATGTTAATTTTAGTAACTTATAGCTATTATTATTATTATAGTAGTATTAGTATTAGTAACATTAATTAGTATAGTAGTAGTAGGAGTAGTAGTAGTAGTAGTAGTAGTTAGTAGTAGTAGGATAGTAGTAGTAATAGTATGTAGTAGTAGTGTAGTAAGTATTTTTGTAGTAGTATGATGTAATAGTAAGTAGTATTTAGTAAGTAGTAGTAGAGTAGTAGTAGTAGTAGTAGTAGTAGTAATATATAGTAGTAGTATCAATAGTAGTAGTAATAGGAGTAGTAGTAGTAGTAGTGTAGTAGTAGTTAGTAGTAGTAGTATAATGGAGTAGTAGTAGTTAGGAATAGTAGTAGTAGTATTAATCGTATAGTAGTAGTAGTAGTAGTTAGTAGAGTATAGTAGTAGTAGTAGTAGTAGTAGTAGTAGTATAATATTAGTAGTAGTATAGTAGTAGTAGTAGTAGTAGTAATAGTAAGTAGTAGTAGTAGTGTAGTAGTAATAGTAGTAGTAGTAGTAGTAGTATTAGTAGTAGTATTAAGTAGTAGTAGTAAGTGTTATAGTCGTAGTAGTAAGTATTAGTAGTAGTATAGTTAGTATTAGTAGTAGTAAGTAGTAGTAGTAATACGTAAGTAGTATAGTAGTGACAGTAATAGTATGGAAGTAGTTTGGAGACGAGTAGTATTATTAGTAGTAGTAGTAGTAGTAGGCGGTAGTAGTAGTAGTATTAGTAGTAGTAAATAAGTAGTAGTAGGAATATACAAATATAGTAGTAGTAGTAGTAGTAGTAGTAAATAGTAATTTAGTAGTAGTAGTAGTAGGTAGTAGTAGTAGTAATTATTAGTAGTAGTAGTAGTAGTAATAGTAGTATTTAAGTATTAGTTAGTATTAGTAGTAGTAGTATGTAGTATTAAAGTAGTAGTAGTAGTAGTAGAGTATAGTATTTATTTTGATCTACAAAACGTATTACCTCAATTAACGCAGTGAAAAGCGTAATAATAAATAAATAAAATGATTGGAAATAAGAACCTAAAGAATGAAGTAGTAAGGACCTTTGCTAGAATGAACTGATGAGTAAAATACATATTTTGCCAATAATAAATTTTGTTTTCTCTTGATACCTACAATTTATTTTCGCCGATTTCCAGTTCAATATCTTTCTGATTATGATAACGATAGAGATCAATTATGTTTTATCAGTTGTTTCGTGTTTTAACCTCTCTACTTATGGGTTTCCGAGAGAGAGAGAGAGCGAGAGAGAGAGAGAAGAGAGAAAGAGGAGAGAGAGAGAGAGAGAGAGAGAGAGAGGAGAGAGAGAGAGAGAGAGAGAGATAGAGAGAGGAGGAGAGAGAGAGAGAGAGAGAAGAGAGAGAGGAGAGAGAGCAGAGAGAGAGACAACGGAAGAGAGAGAAAAACTAGAGAAAAAATAGACAGCGAGAAAAAGTGAGAGAAGAGAGAGAGAGAGAGAGAGAGAGGAGAGAGAGAGAAAGAGAGAGAGAAGAGAGGAGAGAAGAGAGAGGAGAGGAGCGATAAGAGAGAGAGAGAGAGAGATAGGAGAGGAGAGAGAGGAGAGAGATAAGAGAGAGAAGAGAGAGAGAGAGAGAGTGAGAGAGGATAGAGAGATAGAAAGAGAGAGATGAGAGATAAGAGAGAGAGAGAGAGAGATAGAGAGAGAGAGAGAGAGAGAGAGAGAGAGAGGGAGAGAGAGAGAGGAGAGAGAGACGAAGAGAGATAGAGACAAACGGAAAGAGAGAAAACTAGAGAGAAAAAAATAGACAGCGAGAGAAAAAGTGAGAGAGAGAGAGAGAGAGAGAGAGAGAGAGAGAGGAGAGAGAGATGAGAGAGAGAGAGAGGGGGGGGAGGAGAGGAGAGAGAGAGAGAGAGAGAGAGAGAGAAGAGCGTGTTAAAGTAAGTGTTATGGAGGTTTGTCTATCTATGTGGGAAAAGATAATTGGCATGAGTAACTTCAGAGGGGGGGGGTTGAGGGGGGAGGGTTTGAGGGGGGCAGAAGGGTGGGATGAAGGAGGGAAGAGAAAGGGGGTTGAGAGGGGGATGTGAAAGAGGGGGGAAGGGGGGGGCTCTGGAGGGGGGGGGGGGGGGAGGCAAAAGAGGCTAGAGACCGATAGCAGTATACCAAGGGAGTGTACCATCCCGCGGTGCGGCGCAGAAACCGCCGAACACCGACAGGAACCGTGGGGATTGTTCCCGTTATTATAGACTTGCAAAAAGATTTTTGGGGGTTTTTTTTTTTCGCTTCGGGTGTATTTGAAATTCAAAGATATTGTTTTGTGTGGCATCCCGACGACCAGTTGATGTTGCCTATTTTTTTTACACCTTTTCGCACTTTGTGTTATTGCCTCTTCTCTCTCCTCTCCTCGCTCTCGGATCCTCTTCCCTCGTCCTTCCTCTCAGCATCTACTCCCCCGGTCTCTCTCTCTCTCCTTCTCCGTTCCAGCCTGCTCTCTGTTTCTCCTTCCTGTTATTGTTTTCCCTCTTTTTTTTTTCTTGGAGTCTTTGTCTTTTTCTATCGAATCTCTCTCCTCGTCACTTCTCTCTCTCCTCTCTCTCTCTCTCTCATCCTCCTCACCTCGCTCTCTCTCTCTCTCCTCTTCTCTCTCTCTCATCTCTCTCTCTCTCCGTCTCTCTCTCTCTTCGTCTTCTCCGCTCTCTCTCTTTTTTTTTTTTTTCTTTTTTTCTCTCTCTTCTATCTATCTCTCTCTCTCTCCTCCCTCGGTCTCTCTCCCCTCTCTGCCTCTCTCTCTCTCTCAGCGCTCCCCCAAGCCTCCTCCTCTCTCTCTCCTCCCCCTCACCCCTCTCTCGCTGGTCCAAAAACCCACCCCCCTCCCTCTCCTCCCCTTCCCCCTTCCCTACCCGCGCTCGTCGCGTCCTCTCGTCGCTCCATCTCTCTCCCGCTACTCGCACAATGTACATCTCTCTCTCTCCCTCTTGCACCTATCCTCGCTCTCCCGCCTCCTCTTAGCACGGTCTCCCGCTCGGGCTCTCTCCTCTCCTCCTCTCTATCCCTCTTCCGTCCCTCTCCCTCTCTCATCCCACTCTCTCTCCCTCTCTCCCACCCCGTCTCTCTCTCTCTCTCTTCTCTCTCTCTCTCTCTGCTCTCTCTCTCTCCTCTCTCTCTCTCTCTCTCTTTCTCTCTCTCTCCTCTCTCTCTCTTTTTGTCTGCTCTCTCGCGCTTCTCTTCTCTCTCTCTCTCTCTCCTCCTCTCTCTCTCTCTCTCTCTCTCGCTCTCTCTCTCTAGGCAGCAAGAGGAAAGTAATTGATATCATTCCACTATTTCTTGTTTTAATTTGAGTTTATTTTCCGTTTCTGGTTTCATGCAGTATGCTTTTGGTCTCTGGTCAACCATTTGTTTCCCTGCTAAATATTTCCGTTTTGTGGTGTAGCATTTATGTCCCTATTAATCTCTCCTCTAGGACTAATAGTTTCGTGTTAAAATGGTAAAAACGAAGCTAATATATTCCACGATTGCTACCTACCATCAGACATGTAACCCCTTCACACCCAGATCTTTCCTTGGCTATATAAAAATCTGTTGTTAGCCATAAAAGTACGAAAAGTGAGTGAATAAACGAAATTAGCTAGTGGGCAAGGATACTAAACAGGTTATATCTATAAAATATTGCTTATAGTTACTAAAAAGCGTCTAATGGTACCCAAATTACAATGGATATTACGTTCTGGGTCTCAAGGGGTTAAAGATCCCATCGGTGGTTACCTGCGCCACGCTCTGGGAGATCCAGGTATTTTCGTTAAACTCAGTGTGGTATCCCCTAAGAGAGGTAAAATATAGGTGAGGAAGAAATCAATTAACAAGGAAACACGCAAGGGAAAGAAGGAGGCAACAGTGGAAGGGAGAAGAATAAAGAGGGAAGAGAGGAGAGAAAGAGGGAAGAGGTGAAGAGAAGATAAAGGAAAAGAGAAGCGAAAAGTAAAAGAGTCATTGTATCATAGTATCTAACCTAACCTAGCCTAACCTAACCCAACCTAGCCTAACCTAACCTAACCTAGCCTAGCCTAGCCTAACCTAACCAAACCTAACCTAACCTAGCCTAGCCTAGCCTAACCTAACCAAACCTAACCTAACCTAACCTAACCTAACCTAACCTAACCTGGCCTAGCCTAGCCTAACCTAACCAAACCTAACCTAACCTAACCTAACCTAACCTAACCTAACCTAACCCAACCTAACCTAACCTAACCTAACCAAACCTAACCTAACCAAACCTAACCTAACCAAACCTAACCTAACCTAACCTAACCTAACCTAACCTAACCTAAAAAACCTATCCTATCCTAACCTAATCTAACCTAACCAAACCAAACCTAACCAAACCTAACCTAACCAAACCTAACCCAACCTAACCTTACATAACCTAACCTAATCTAACCTAACCTAACCTAACCTAACCAAAGCAAACCTAACCTAAAAAACCTAACCTAACCTAACCTAACCTAAAAAACCTATCCAAACCTAACCTAACCAAACACCTAACCTAACCTAACCTAACCTAACTTAACCTAACCTAACCTAACCTAACCTAACCAAACCAACCTACCCTTTAACTAAACCTAACCAAAGCCTAACCTAACCTAACCTAACCTAATCAAACCTAACCTAACCTAACCTAACCTAACCAAACCAAACCAAACCTAACCAAACCCTACTAACCAACCTAACCTAACCTAACCTAACCCTTAACACCCTTTAGCCTCTAACCTAATTACTTAGTCTAATTAACCTACCTTAACAAATTATCCTATCCATTATCTTATAACTTATATAACCAATCAATATTAACCACCAACCTGATCAATATCCAAATCATACCTCATTAAAATTATCTATATTATCATCCTATCATTATTATTATCCATATCCTTATCATTATCCTATCATTTATATTATTTTAAAGTGGATTTTAAAGTACGTGTGCGTGTTTCGCTATGTAACTTATTTTTTTTAATCAGTTAAAAATCCATACCCCTATCATTGCTCCTTATCCGGGTTTATTTGATGCCGGGTGGGAATGAAAGTACGGTTCGTTCTATTTCACACTCTTTTATTTTTAACCTTTACGGGTAAAAAATCTTTTCCCTTGGCCTTACTGCATGGATTTATGCCAGGAGAAGGGAATACTACACTTCTTCTTTAATTTCACCCTGTATTTTATCATAGTTAAAAATATTATCAGGTAAAACACAGGCATCATTTTAACCCATGAGACCTTAAGATAGCATGGATATATGCCAGGAAAAGGGGAATACTACACTTCTTCTTAATTTCAGCTGTATTTGTATAAGTTAACCAATATTATCAGGTAAACAGAGGCATCATTTTAAGCATGAGACCTTAAGATACATGGATATATGCCAGGAGAAGGGAATACTACACTTCTTCTTAATTTCAGCTGTATTTTATAACAGTTAACCATATTATCAGGTAAACAGAGGCATACTTTTAAGCATGAAACCTTAAGATACATGGATATATGCCAGGAGAAGGGAATACTACACTTCTTCTTAATTTCAGCTGTATTTTATCATAGTTAACCATATTATCAGGTAAACACAGGCATCATTTTAAGCATGAGACCTTAAGATACATGGATATATGCCAGGAGAAGGGAATACTACACTTCTTCTTAATTTCAGCTGTATTTGATCATAGTTAACAATATCATCAGGTAAACAGAGGCATCATTTTAAGCATGAGACCTTAAGATAGAATGGATATATGCCAGGAGAAGGGAATACTACACTTCTTTTTAATTTCAGCTGTATTTTATCATAGTTAACAATATTATCAGGTAAACAGAGGCATCATTTTAAGCATGAGACGTTAAGATACATGGATATATGCCAGGAGAAGGGAATACTACACTTCTTCTTAATTTCAGTTGTATTTTATCATAGTTAACAATATCATCAGGTAAACAGAGGCATCATTTTAAGCATGAGACATTATGATAGCATGGAATTTTCGCCTCGTTAAAAAAATAGACTGTAGTTCCTTGTTTTTTGAGTCTGTGGCGGGAAAATACTCTCTTATTTCTTATATTTTAGCTCTATTTTAATGTTTTAGTCTTGGTTTCTTGATCTTAGTTATAGTTTCTTTATCTTAGTTATAGTTTCTTTATCTCAGTTATAGTTTCTTTATCTTAGTTATAGTTTCTTTATCTTAGTTATAGTTTCTTTATCTCAGTTATAGTTTCTTTATCTTAGTTATAGTTTCTTTATCTTAGTTATAGTTTCTTTATCTCAGTTATAGTTTCTTTATCTTAGTTATAGTTTCTTTATCTTAGTTATAGTTTCTTTATTTTAGTTATAGTTTCTTTATCTTAGTTATAGTTTCTTAATCTCAGTTATAGTTTCTTTATCTCAGTTATAGTTTCTTAATCTCAGTTATAGTTTCTTTATCTTAGTTATAGTTTCTTTATCTAGTTAGCTTATTAGTTATAGTTTCTTTATCTTAGTTTTATTTCTTTATCTTTTTGTTATAGTTTCTTTATTTAGTTATAGTTTCTTTATCTTAGTTATAGTTTCTTTATCTTAGTCATAGTTTTCTTTATCTT
>JACEEZ010009020.1:372500-385480 GCA_016584305.1 Chionoecetes opilio
GAGAGAGGAAGAGAAGGAGAGAGAGAGAGAGAGAGAGAGAGAGAGAGAGGGAGAGAGAGAGAGAGAGGTAGAGAGAAGAGGGAAAAAGAGTAAGGGGAGAGAAAAGAGAAAAGAGGAAAAAGAGCGGCAAACTGAGAGCAGAGAGAGACGAGAGCGAGAGAGAGAGAAGAAGAGGAAAGAGAGAGACGAAGAGAGAGAGAGAGAGAGAGGAGAAGAGAGAGAAAGGGAAATAGATGATTATAAAAGATAAGAAAAGCAGATACTAATAGAGAGAGAGAGAGAGAGAGAAGCGGGGAGAGAGAGAGAAAGAGAGAGAGAGAGAGGAGAGATGAGAAGAGAGAAGGAGAGAGAGAAGAGAGAGAATGGATGGAGAGATGAACTTACGATATACGTTAATTTTTCAGAACCTTTATAATTCAGCGTCATAAGAGGCAGAGAGAGGAGTAGAGGATTAGATAGAAGGATTATATCAGATAAGAGAAAAAAAAAAAGACAACACTTATAAACAAACACCCCCTCAAGCAAAGACCCCCCTAACTTAAAACAGCTCATTAACTCTATGTATTTATTATGAACTACTGTCATGCTATTCAGCAAAAAAATGTGTAACAACACAACCACAACCACAAAACCACCACACAAACACCAAAACAAAAACACGTAACACAACACACACACAACACACAAGGTCGGTCCCCAAATCCAGACGGGCCCACCAAAACCCCCTCTCCCCCCCATCACCCGCCCCACCTTCTTCGTCATATTCTTCCGTTTTTCCCCCCCCCCTTCTCTCTATCCCTCCTCCTTCCCTTTTTCCCCCCCCCCTTTTCCCTTCCCCCCCCTTTCTCTCCTCCTCTCTTTTCTCTCTCTCTCCTCTCTTCCTCTCACCCCCTTTTCTCCCCCTCTTCTCTCGGCTCTCTCCCTCTTCCCTCTCCCTTTTCCCCTCTCTCTTCCCCCTATTGTCCCCACCCCTTTTCCCCCTCTCCCTCTCTCTCTCTCCTCTCTCTCTCCCTCCTCTTCCCCTTTTCCCCCCCTCCCCCCTTCCCCCCCCCCTCCCCTTTCTTCCAATCCCCCCCACTTTTTTTTTTTTCCTCCTTTTTTTTTTTTTCCCCCTCTCCCCTCTCTTTTTTTTCCCCCCCCTCCCCGCTCCCCCTTTCTTTCCTTTCCTTTCCCCTTCCTTTTTTTTCCCCTTTTTTCCCTTTTGCCCTTTTTCCCCTTTTTTTCTTTCCCCCCTCCCCTCTCCTCCTAATTTAAATTCCCCTTTTTTCCCCTCTCTCTCCCCTCCCCCTCCCCTCCCCCTTTTCCATCTCCCCCTTCTCTCTCTCTCTGTTTTCCCCCCCTCCTCTCTCTCTCCTTTTCCCTCTCTCCCCTTCCCCCTCTCTCTCTCCTTTTCTCTCCATTCCTCTCCCTCCCTCTCCTCCTCCTCTCCCCCTCTCTCTCTCTCTCTCCCCTTCCTCCTCCTCCTTTGCTCTCTCCCCCTCTCTCCCCCTCTTTTTTTTTTTTTTTTTTCTCTCTTTGTCTCTCCTCTCCCTCTCTCTCTCTCCTCCTCCCCCCTCTCCCCCCCTCCTCTCTCTTTCCCCCCTCATTTTTTCTCCTCCTCTCGCTCTCTCCCTCCCCTCTCTCCCTCTCTCTCTCCTTCCCCCGTCTCCCTTTTTTTTTTTTTTTTGTTTTTTCCCCTTCTCCTCTCTCCCCTCCTCTCTTTCTCTCCTCTTCCCCTCTCCCCCCCAAAACCCTCTTTCCCTCCTTTTCCCCCCTCTCTCTCTCCCGTATCTCTTTCCCTACTGGCTCTCTCACACACCCACAAAACTCTCCTCCCAACCTTTTCTCCTCTCCCCCCATACTCTCTCCCCTTCTCTCCTCCTCTCCGGGTTTTCTCCCAAACCCCCTCAACCCCCCCCTCTCTCCCTATCCTCTCTCCCCTCTCTCTCTCTTTTCTCCCCCCCCCTCTCTCTTTCTCTCTCTCTTTTCCTCTCTCCTTCCTAAAATTTTTTCCCCATGTCCAATTTCCTTTTCACCTTTTTAAAAATTTTTTTTTTAGCCCCCCAAACCCCTTTCATCAACAACGTAAACCCGGGGTATCTACACCCCCTTTTCCCCCAACTCCCCCTATCTACACCGTTTCCTAAATGCTTATGTTTTATTTTTTTTTTTTTTTTTCCCCGCCCGCTACAAACATTTCCCCGCTACTTCATTTACCCTCTCTAAACAGTTTTAATTAACAACTGTCTCTATTTTAGCATATTTCACTTTTTTAAATATTTTTTTTTTCACCTTTTTTTTTTAAAATTTTCCTTTTTTTTTAATTTTTTTTTTTTTATTTTTTTTTTTTTTTTTTTAAACATATTTCCTTTTTTTTTTTTTAAAATAAATTTTAAACCTTTTTATTTTTTTTCTTATTCTTTTTTATCTATTTTTTTACATTTCCCTTATTTATTTTATAAATAAACTTTTTTTTTTTTTTTTTTTGCCTATTTTTTTTTTGTTTTTTTATTTTATCTCTATTTATTATCATATTACAATTTTTTTTTGTATTTTTTTTATATCATTCCCTTTTTTTTCCAAAATTTTTTCTTTTTTTTTTTTTTCTCTCTCCCCCCTCCCCCCTCTCTTTTCTCTCTCCTCCCCCTCCTCTTCCCCCTCGTTTTTTCTCTCGTCCGGTTTTTTTTTCCCCCTCACCCCTCTTCCCCTCATTTTCCTTTTCTCTCCCCCCTTCCCCTCCCCCCAATTCTCTCCCCTCCCCTCTCCCTCTCCCCCCCTCTCTCTCTCTCACACCCTAAGTTTACAAACCAAATTTTTTTCAAAACTTTTTGACATATTTAAATACAAAACATAAAAAATAAACATTTTAACCCCCCCTTTCCCTTTTCCCTTTCCCCTCCCCCTTTTTCCCCTCTCTTCCCCTCCTTCCTTTTCCCCCTCTCTCTCCCTCCCCCTCCCTCCCCTCCCCCTCCCCCCCTCTCTCTCCTCCTCTCTCCCCCGTTCCCCCCTCTCCTCCTCTCCAAACTCTTTTCCTCTCTCCTCCCTTCCCCTCTCCAATCTCCCTTTGCTCTCCCCCCCCTCTCTCCTCTCTCTCCCCCCCCCTCTCTCTCATACTATAAAAAAATAATATTGTTTCCCTTTCTTTCCTCCTCTCTCTCCTCTTCCCCCTCTCTCTCCCCCTCTCTCCCTCCCCTCTCTCTCTCTCTCCTTCTCCCCTCTCCTCTTCCCCCTCTCTCCCCCCCTCTCTCTCCTCTCCTTTTCTTTCTTCCTCTCTCTCTCCATCTTCCTCTCCCCTCTCTCCTCCTCCCCCCCTTTTCTCGTCCTCTCTCTCCCCCCTTCTCTCTCCCCCCCCCTTTTCTCTTTTTCTCTCTCCCCCTCTCCCCGTCCTTTTTCTCTCTCCTTTTTTCCTTTTCCTCTCTCTTTCCCCCCCATAGTATAAAAAAAAATTTTTTTACCCTTTCCCCTCCTTCCCCCCCCCCTTCCCCTCTCTCTCTCTTCCCCCTCTCCTTCCTTTTCTTCATTTTTCCCCTCGTTTTTCTCCCCTCCCCCTCTCCTCTCTCCCCCTTTTGCCCCCTTTTTCCCAACCCCTCCCCCCTCTCCTCTCTCTTTCTCTCCCCCCCCTTTTTCCCCTTTCCTTTAATCCTCCCTTTCCCCTTTTTTTCCCCCTTTTCATTTTTAATATAACGAAACGCCCTTAGAACCCAAAAAAATTAATTGCTGTTTTTTGTTTTGTTGGGGTTGTTGGTTTTTTGTTGGTGGGGGTGGTTTTTGGTTTTTTGGTTTTTGTTGTTGTTGTTGTTTTTTGGGGGTTGGGGGGGGTTTGGGGGTGGTGGTGGTGGTGGTGGTGGGGGGGTGGTGGGGGGTTTGGGGGGGTGGGGTGGTGGTGTTGTTTAAAGGGGAAAGAAAAAGGAAAAAACCAAAAAACGAGATAAAGAATACGAGGGAAAGAAGGGGGAAAGGGGGGGGGAGGAGGGGAGGGAGAGGAGGAGGGAGGGGAGGGGCGGAGGAGGGGGAGGGGGAGGGAGGAGGGGGAGGGGGGGGAGAGAAGGGAAGGAGGAGGAAAAGGAGGAAGAGGGAGGAGGAAGGGGGAGGAGAGGAGGAGGAGGAGGGGGGAGGGGGAGGGGGGGAGGGGGGGAGGAGGAAGAAGGATTGGAAATAGAAAAAAGTGGTTTTTTAGGAAATGCCGCCTTGGAGGGGGAAAGGGGGGAGGAGGGAGGAGGAGGGAGGAGGAAGGGGGGAAAAGGGGGGGAGGTGAAACGTGTTTTGGGGGAAAGAGAGAGAGGAGAGAGAGAGAGGAGAGAGAGAGAGAGGGGGAGAGGGGGAGAGGAGAGAGGAGAGAGAGAGAAGAAAAAGAGGGAGAGAGAGAGAGAAAAAAAGGAAGGGGGAGAGTAAAAAGTGGTTTGGTGGTTAAGTATGAAGTTGTGTGGGGTTTTGTGTTTTTGTTGTTGGGGGGTTGTGTTGTGGGTTTTGTGTGGGGTGTGGTGGTGTGTGGGGTTTTTGTGTGTGTTGGGGGTGAGGGGGTGTGCGGGGGTGTGTTTGTTGTTGTGTGTGTGCGTGTGGTTTTTGGTTGTGTTGTGCGTTTGGGTTTTGTGTTGTTGTTTGTGTGTGTTGTTGTGTTTTGTGGGGTGTGGGTGTTGGGGTGTTTGTTGTGTGTGTTTTTGTGTGTGTGTGTGTGTGGGGTGTGTGTGTGTGTGTTTGTGTGTGTGTGTTGTGTGGTGTGGTTTTGTGTGTGTTGGTGTGTTTTGGGGGTTTGGGGTGGAGAGAGGTTTAAGAAAGGGCCGGGGCCCAAAAGGGCTGAATAATTTTGTGGCGATTGGGGGACCAAGGAAGGGAAAGGGAAAGGGGGGGGGGAGGGAGGGAGGGGGGGGGAGGGAAAGGGGGGGAGGAGGGGGGAAAAAAAAAAAGAAAGAAAGAAAAAAAGAAAAAGGGAAAGGGAAAAGGAAGGAAGGAAGGGGAAAGGGGGGAAGAAAGAAAGAAAAAAGAAATAAAAGGGGAGAGGGGGGAAAAAAAGGATTTAAAAAAAGGGGGAGAGGGGGAAGGAAGGAAGGAAAAGGGAAAGGGAAAGGAAAAGGGAAAGGGAAAGGGAAAGGGAAAGGGAAAAAAGGGAAAAAGGAAAGGAAAAAAGGAAAAGGAAGGGAAAAAAAGGAAGGGGGGAAGGAAGGAAGGAAGGAAGGAAAAGGGAAAGGGGGAAAAAAAGGGAAAAAAGGGAAGGAAGAAGGGAAGGAAGGAAAGGGAAAGGGGGGAAAGGGAAAGGGAAAAGGAAGGAAGGAAGGGAAAAAGGAAAAAGGAAGAAAGGGAAAGGGAAGGAAAGGGAAGGGGAAAGGAGGAAGGGGAAGGGAAAGGGGAAAGGGGAAAAAAGGGAAAGGAAAAAAGGAAAGGGAAAAAAGGAAAGGAAGGAAGGAAGGAAGGGGAAAAAAAAACAAGAAAGGAATTAAGAAAAAAGGGAAAAAATAGCGAAAAGAAAGAAAAAAAAAGAAAAAAATATAAAAGAAAAAGAAGAAAGGAAAAGGGGAAAGGAAAGGAAGAAGAGGGGAGGAGGAAGGGAGGGGGAGAGAGAGAGAGGGGAGAGAAAGAGAGAAGAGAGAGAAAAGAAAAGGAGAGAGAGAGAGAGAGAGAGAGAGAGAGAGAGAGGAGGGGAGAGAGAGAAAAGGGGAGAGAGAGAAAAACAAGACAAAAAAAAAATTTCTGGGCCTTTACTCCTAAAAAGGGGAGACCCCAAATTTTCCCCCTTTTCTTTCTCGCTGGAGGGCAAAGGCAGGGTGGGTAAAAGGGCATGGGGGGGGGCACTGGGGGGGGGCAGGGGGGAATAAGAGAAAGGTCACAAAGGGGTAGATTTTGGGCCAAACAAAAAGCGGTCCCCGTTGTCGCTGGTCCGAAAGGGGCCGGGCATGTAAAGAGATTTAATACCACAGTTTACGGTTCGAATTTATTAGAGATAGTCGTGAGGAAAATAATTGAAGAAATGATAGGAGATAAGAAAAGATATGTAAGTATATTATATTAGTCTACTATTACTTATATAGAAAAGATTTATAGTAAGATTTTATTATATTTATTTTACAGTAGGAGCAAAAAAAATTCGAATATATTTTTTTTACTGCTTTACTGGTTTTTTTTATCTTTTTTTTTTACTCTACATATTTTTCTAACGTGTTATTTGATAGTTATATTTTCTCTTTATCCTTTTCCTTATTTTTATTTCTTATCGTTATTACTAGTTCTTTTTATAAGTCATCAGAAAAAATGGTGAAGTGAAAATATTTGGTTCTGTGTTTAGGTTATGTAAAAAAAAAGTTATAGTAAGAGAAGGAAGTGTTTTTCTGGGTATTGTTTTATTGTATCAAATTTTTACGTGTTTTGGGATAGTTATATTTTTCTTACTTTGGTTCTGTGTTTAGATTATATTATAAGAAAAAATATAATGGTAAAATAAATGTTATAGTAAAAGACGGAAGTTCAGTATTTTTCTATTATATTGTTTTTACACTGTCAATTTTTACGTGATTGTTTTCTCCATAATTTTGCCTTTTTACAGTTTTTTTCTTTTTTTATTATTATTACTACTTTTTTTGGCGTGTTCTTGTTCTTACTGGGACTATGAAAAAATAAAATATATCAGAGAAAAAGGTGAAGAGAAAATATTTGGTTCTGTGTTTAGGATATGTAAGAAAAAAGTATTAGTAAAAAAAATGTTATAGTAAGAGAAGGAAGCGTTTTTCTGTTTTTTTTATTTTACTGTATCAATTTTCTACGTGTTCTGGGATAGTTATATTTTTGTTACTTTGGTTCTGTGTTTAGATTATATTATAAGAAAAACAAATAATGGTAAAATAAATGTTATAGTAAAAGACGGAAGTTCAGTATTTTTGTATTATATTGTTTTTTACTGTGTCAATTTTTACGTGATTTTTATAATTTTGCATTTTTACTGTTATGTTCTTTTTTTTATTATTGTTATTACTACTTTATTTGGCGTGTTCTTGTTCTTACTGGGACTATGAACAAAGAAAATATATCAGAGAAAATGGTGAAGAGAAATAATTTGGTTCTGTGTTTAGAGTATATAAGAAAAAAGTATTAGTAAAAAAAAAGTTATAGTAAGAGAAGGAAGAAGTGTTTTTTTTTTTTTTTTTTTTACTGTCAATTTTTTACACGTTTTTTTTTACAATTTTGCTTTTTTACTGTTTTTCTTTATTAGTTATTATTTCTACTTTATTTGGCGTGTTCTTGTTCTTACTGACTATGAAAAGAAAAATATGATCAGAGAAAATGTGAAGAGAAATAATTTGGTTCTGTTGTTTAGTATTATAAGAAAAAATAGTAATAGTAAAAAAAAGTTATAGTAAGAGAAGGAAGAAGTGGTTTTTTTTTTTTTTTTTTTACTGTCAATTTTTTACACGTTTTTTTTTACAATTTTGCTTTTTTACTGTTTTTTTCTTTTTTTATTATTATTATTACTACTTTATTTGGCGTGTTCTTGTTCTTACTGGGACTATGAACAAAGAAAATATATCAGAGAAAACGGTGAAGAGAAAATATTTGGTTCTGTGTTTAGAGTATATAAGAAAAAAGTATTAGTAAAAAATGTTACAGTAAGAGAAGGAAGCGTTTTTTTATTTATTTTTTACGGTGTCAATTTTTTACATGTTCTGGAATAGTTATATTTTTGTTACTTTGGTTCTGTGTTTAGATTATATTATAAGAAAAACAAATAATGGTAAAATAAATGTTATAGTAAAAGACGGAAGTTCAGTATTTTTCTATTATATTGTTTTTTACTGTGTCAATTTTTACGTTTTTTTTTATAATTTTGCTTTTTTACTGTTTTTTTTCTTCTTTTTATTATTATTACTACTACTTTATTTGGCGTGTTCTTGTTCTTACTGGGACTATGAACAAAGAAAATATATCAGAGAAAAGGGTGAAGAGAAAATATTTGGTTCTGTGTTTAGAGTATATAAGAAAAAAGTATTAGTAAAAAAATTAAGAGAGTGAAGGTTTTTTTTTTTTTTTTTTAGTATAGAATTTTTTATTGGAAGTTATATTTTGTCTTTGGTTTTTTTTAGATTTTTTTATGGTTTTTTACTGTTGTCAATTTTATACAACTTTTTTTTTTAATCAATTTTTGACTTTTTTACTGTTTTTTTCCTCTTTTTATTATCATTACTACTACTTTATTTGGCGTGTTCTTGTTCTTACTGGGACTATGAACAAAGAAAATATATCAGAGAAAAGGGTGAAGAGAAAATATTTGGTTCTGTGTTTAGAGTATATAAGAAAAAAGTATTAGTAAAAAATGTTATAGTAAGAGAAGGAAGCGTTTTTTTATTTATTTTTTACTGTGTCAATTTTTTACGTGTTCTGGAATAGTTATATTTTTCTTACTTTGGTTCTGTGTTTAGATTATATTATAAGAAAAACAAATAATGGTAAAATAAATGTTATAGTAAAAGACGGAAGTTCAGTATTTTTGTATTATATTATTTTTACTGTGTCAATTTTTACGTGTTTTGTTTTATTTTGCTTTTTTACTGTTTTTTTCTTCTTTTTATTATTATTACTACTACTTTATTTGGCGTGTTCTTGTTATTACTGGGACTATGAACAAAGAAAATATATCAGAGTAAAGGGTGAAGAGAAAATATTTGGTTCTGTGTTTAGGATATGTACAAAAAAAGTATTAGTAAAAAATGTTATAGTAGGAGAAGGAAGTGTTTTTCTGGATTTTTTGTTTTACTGTATCAAATTTTCTACGTGTTTTGATCTAGTCTATTATTTTCTTTTGACTTTCTTTTTCTTATTATTATTATTACTACTTTTATTTCTTCTTTTTTTTATAATTTTGGTGTTTTACTTTTATTTTTTGTTTTTATAATTTTGCCTTTTTACTTTTTTTTTCTTATTATTATTATTACTACTTTTTTTTGACGTGTATTTTTTTTCTTTTATTTTTCATACTTTCTTTTTTCTTCTTTTTATTATTATTACGAGACTTTTTTTTACGTGTTTTCTAATAATTTTGCTTTTTTAGTCTTTTTTTTATATTATTACTACTTTTTTTTTCTTTTCTTTAATATTTTTTTTTTTTACTTTTTTTTTTCTTCTTTTTATTATTATTACCAGACTTTTTTTGACGTGTTTTCTAATATTTTTTGTTTTTGTCTTTTTATTATATGTACTAATTTTTTTCTGTTTTTTTTTATTTTTTCTACTTTTTTTCTTCTTTTTATTATTATTACTACTTTTTTTTTTAGTTTCTCTAATAATTTGCTTTTTTATTTCTTTTTTAATAATATTACTACTTTTTTTTGCTTTCTTTAATATTTTTTTTTTTTTTTTAACTTTTTTTTTTCTTCTTTTTATTATTATTACGAGACTTTTTTTGACGTGTTTTCTAATATTTTGCTTTTTTTACTGTCTTATTATTATTATTATTATTACTTTTTTTCTTTTCTTTTTTAATTTTGGTTTCATACTTTTTTTTTTTTTATTATTATTACAAATTTTTTTTACGTGTTTTCTATATTATGCTTTTTTTTTTGTTATTATTATTATTTTCTCTTTTTTTTTTTCCTTTTATTTTTGTTTTTATACTTTTTTTTTATTTTTTATTTGCCTTTTGCTTTTTTTTTTTTTATTATTATTACTAATTTTTTTTTTTTTTTTTTTTTTTTTTTTACTTTTTTTTTCTTCTTTTTTATTATACAGACTTTTTTTACGTGTTTTCTAATATTTTGCTTTTTTAGTCTTTTTATTATTATTATTATTATTACTTTCTTTTTCTTTTCTTTTATAATTTTTTTTTCATACTTTCTTTTCTCTTTTTTTTTTTTTTTGCCTTTTTACTTTTTTTTTCTTATTATTATTATTTACTTTTTTTTTTTTTTTTTTTAACTGGTTTTTTACTTTTTTTTTCTTATTATTATTATTACAAGACTTTTTTTGACGTGTTTTCTAATATTTTTGCCTTTTTTTACTGTCATTATTCTTATTATATATTACTTTTTTTTTGCGATACTAATTATGATATGACTGAAAACTGAGAAGAGAAAAAAAAAAAGAAGTCTATATTACGTATGTGGTTTGTTTTTATGTTCCCTCTCACTCTCTCTCTCTCTCTCTTCTCTCTCTCTCTCTCTCTCTCCTCTCTCTTCTCTCCTCTCCTCTTCTCTCTCTCCTCCTCTCTCTCTCTCTCTCTCTCTCTCTCCTCACCTCACCTCACTCACTCACTCACCTCACTGCCACTCACTCACTCACTCCACTCCACACTCACTCACTCACTCACTCACTCACCACTCACTCACTCACTCACTCACATCACTCACTCACTCACTCACTCAATCAACTCATCTCACTCACTCACATCACTCCATCTCTCTCTCTCTCCTCTCTTCTTCTCTCTCTCTTCGCTCTCTCTTCTCTCTCTCTCTTCTCTCTCTCTCTCTCTCTCTCTCTCTCTCTCCTCTCTCTCTCTCTCTCTCTCCTTCTATCTCTCTCTCTCTCTCTCTCTCTCTCCACTCACTCCACTCACTCACTCAACTCACTCACTACTCACTCACTCACTCACGCATCACTCACTCACTCACTCACTCACTACCAATCACTCCACTCACTCACTCACTCACTCACTCACTCACTCACTCACTCACTCAACTCACTCACGCACTCTCTCCCTCTCTCTCTCTCTCTCTTCTCTGTCTCTCTCTATCTCTCTCTCTCTCTCTCTTCTTCTCTCCACACAAACGAATTTTTCAGTGAACACAAATTTTAAAGATTTCAAGATAGTATAACTTTACAAACTTGTTTATTTGTGTATAACTCTCTAGTCATATTTTATAACAACAGTGGCTTTCAATTTTAAATCATGATATAAATACTAGACGTGCTAACCGACTCCTCATTCCTCGTTTCCGGACTAGTCATGCACAACAAGGTATTTTGTATAGAGAAACGCATCTGTGCAACCAACTTACACAAAAATTTAGATCTGCTAACACCAAAAAATCCTTGAAAACAAAATTACAAAAAAATTAGGTTCTACGATTATTTGTAGTTTTTTTATTTATTTATTTATTTATTTATTTATTTATGTTTTATATATATATTGGGTTTATGTATTAATATTCGAAATAGATGTTTACATGTTTATTTACATTTTCAAGTATATATATATATTTTTTTGTGAACGTTCATATGAGTATAAATAGTAGGTTTAATGCTTAGTGTTAGTATTTCACAGGGTAGTGGTTTATTATATAGCCTGTATTTCACAGGGTAGTGGTTTTATTATATAGCCTGTATTTCATAGGGTAGTGGTTTTATTATATAGCCTGTATTTCACAGGGTAGTGGTTTTATTATATAGCCTGTATTTCATAGGGCAGTGGTGTTATTATATAGCCTGTATTTCATAGGGTAGTGGTGTTATTATATAGCCGTATTTCAACAGGTAGTGGTTTTATTCTATAAGCCTGATTTCATAGGGCAGTGGTGGTGTTATTATATAGCCTGTATTTCACAGGGTAGTGGTTTATTATATAGCCTGTATTTCATAGGACAGTGGTTTTTATTATATTAGACATTTATTACATAGGGTAGTGGTGTTATTATATAGCCTGTATTTCATAGGGCAGTGGTGTTATTATATAGCCTGTATTTCATAGGGTAGTGGTGTTATTATATAGCCTGTATTTCATAGGGCAGTGGTGTTATTATATAGCCTGTATTTCATAGGGCAGTGGTGTTATTATATAGCCTGTATTTCATAGGACAGTGGTTTTATTATATAGCCTGTATTTCATAGGACAGTGGTTTTATTATATAGCCTGTATTTCATAGGGTAGTGGTTTTATTATATAGCCTGTATTTCATAGGACAGTGGTTTTATTATATAGCCTGTATTTCATAGGTAGTGGTGTTATTATATGCCGTATTTCATAGGGCAGTGGTTTTATTTTATAGCCTGTATTTATAGGGTAGTGGTTATTATATAGCCTGTATTTTATAAGGTAGTGGTGTAATTTTATGCTGTATTTCATAGGGTAGTGGTGTTATTATATAGCCTGTATTTCATAGGGTAGTGGTGTTATTATATAGCCTGTATTTCATAGGGTAGTGGTGTTATTATATAGCCTGTATTTCATAGGGTAGTGGTGTTATTATATAGCCTGTATTACATAGGGCAGTGGTTTTATTATATAGCCTGTATTACATAGGGTAGTGGTTTATATATAGCCGGGATTACATAGGACGTGGTGTATTATATAGCCTGTAACATAGGCAGTGGTGTTATTATATAGCCGTTTACATAGGGCAGTGGTTTATTATTAGCTGTATTACATAGGGTAGTGGTTTTTAATAGCCTGTATTACATAGGGGCAGTGGTTTATATATAGCCTGATTCATAGGACAGTGTTTTATTATATAGCCTGTATACATAGGACAGTGGTTTATTATATGCCTGTATTTATAGGACAGTGGTTTATTATATAGCCTGTATTAAAATAGGGCAGTGGGGTATTTATAGCCTGTATTACATAGGACAGTGGTTTTATTATATAGCCTGTATTACATAGGACAGTGGTTTTATTATATAGCCTGTATTTCATAGGACAGTGGTTTTATTATATAGCCTGTATTTCATAGGGTAGTGGTGTTATTTATAGCCCGTTTCATAGGGCAAATGGTTTTATTATATAGCCTGTATTTCATAGGGTAGTGGTTTTATTATATAGCCTGTATTACATAGGACAGTGGTTTTATTATATAGCCTGTATTTCATAGGGTAGTGGTGTTATTATATAGCCTGTATTTCATAGGGTAGTGGTTTTATTATATAGCCTGTATTTCATAGGGTAGTGGTGTTATTATATAGCCTGTATTTCATAGGGCAGTGGTTTTATTATATAGCCTGTATTTCATAGGGCAGTGGTTTTATTATATAGCCTGTATTTCATAGGGTAGTGGTTTTATTATATAGCCTGTATTACAAGGGGCATGGGT